>PVJS01000006.1:33439-93555 GCA_004027185.1 Glis glis
TCTCTCTCTCTCTCTCTCTCTCTCTCTCTCTCTCTCTCCCCCTCTCTCCCTCTCCCTCTCTCTCTCTCTTTCTTCTTTCCTGCAGATCCAAGCTATACCCCCAGCCCTTTTTATTTTTTTGAAACAGGGTCTTGCTAAGTTGCTGAGGGTGACTTCAAACCATGGGGAGTGGAAGGTAGCTCCTCCTACAGTGCTCTTCCACATTTGTGCAGCGGGTTTCTTTCTCAGGAATCAGCCCGAGTTTGTCAGGAGCCAAAGCCTGGATGAGGGTGCTGGTTGCTGGCTTACTGTTTAAATCTAGTTCCAGTGGCCTCATATTTTTCTGCAATTTTTTTTTTTGCCCAGACTCTGCTACTAAACTCTTAATCTTAATTTTCAGTAGTAATGTTGTGATTTTAGTATTTCTAAAGTCACTTTGCAATTATCTTTAGAGGCATAAATGTGAAGTATTTTTTGAGAACTCCTCGTATGCTAGTTTATGGGAATATAATATCTTCAAGACAGGGTTAAAAACGAAGACAGGCTGCATTGGGGCTCAGAGTGAGGTGCCATTTTAAACCAGAAAAATAAAATCGTGATATATTAAAAATCTCTAGGATATGACCGAGTTAGAGCAGGTGCATGATAACTTCTTCCTTTTTTTTTTTGCGGTACTGGGGATTGACAGGGGCATTCTGCCTCCAAGCTACACCTCCATCCCTATTTTTTATTCTTTATTTTTGAAACAGGGTCTCACTAAGTTGCAGAGGGCCTCACTAAGTAATGAGGATGGCCACGAACCCGGATCCTCCAGTCTCAGCCTCCCAAGTACTGGGATTACAAGCGTGCGCCACCATGCCCGGCAACTCCTTCCTGTTTTCTTCTACCACGTTCCTCTTGTCCTCACGTGAAGAAGGCAGGCCTTGCATTTCTCTTATCAGCTCCTAACTAGAGAGGCAGAGGAAACGAGATGCCACAGGATGGCCACGTCGGCGCTGGAGAACCTGCAGGTGTCCGAGGCACAAAATCTGATTCCAATAACTAGCGATTCCACCGACAATAGAAACCCTGATGTCACCATGCTAAATTGATCAATAACTATGAAATCTTCATGAAGAATAACAACACGCTTATGAATTTTTTAGGAGTTAAAAGGGGAGAGAATAAATCAAACGATCGGAGCCTTAACATCAAAAAGTTTTAAGACAACAAAACCCAGCGTTTTGTCTCAATAACGGATGAGTGTTCTGATCGAGTGGGCGAGGGCCGGGCCTAGAAAAACAGGCATGCGATCGTCAGCGGCAACACGATAAGAGGGCCCCTGTTTTTACAGATACGGTGTTGTAGTTCTTACAGGCAGCAGTTAGATAAAGAAAAGGATGGCAGCAAGACCAGTTCCCTGTGGGATTCCCGATGACAACGTAACAGATGACTCCAGATGACAATGTAAGAGGGGGAATGGAAAGAAATTATATTAACAAACTGTTGTTGATGGTTATAATAAGATTTAAGCAACCAAATAACCGAACCTGAAAGACCCACATATTTTTCAAGATGATTTAGAAGGATCCGAACATTGAGGATGTCAAAGGCTGCAATTACATCTGCGCTGGCTGCCGCCGCGGCTTCCTGACATCAGCTGTGCCGGGGTCTTATCACACGTCCTGCTAAGGGCATTTTAGTGCGCCACCAAAATTGGACTAAACTCCTCAAAACACATTATTGTCATTTAGATGCGTTTCCTCCATATCACTATTACCCATTTGAATTAGATTTGTGATTAAAAAAAACAATAATCGGGATTATCAGTTTTAAAAAATCCAATATGCTTAAGAGGAACTATTTTTAGAGAGCTTGTCACTGTCCATAGGACGGATGTGCTTTTGTGACTTCAAACGACAACACAGAATAAAGAAGAATATTTAGAAAACTTCAACATAGCAAGCTTTGATTTTAAGATTCAAAGATGTCAGAAAACCAAAACATAGAATGATACTTTTTGACGATTATTTTTCCTTTTCAAAATGGCTCTGGGTATCAAATACATAAATATAGGACAGGCTCTTCTACTCTGTATGTACCCTCAAGGATAGCTGGGAAAATTCTTTTGTTCTTCCATTAGAAGTCTTGCTTTTTGATCATTGTTTGTCGTCAGCAGCCTTGAAAATGATAGAATTGTGAATTCTTAATGTAGATCTGAGGCTTTATTCAGCTGTTCTAATTGACGAAATTGTATCTCTTTGAGAGTCCATCTTCCTACCTTGTAGTTGTTGACGATCAACTTCTCATCCTTGGCATGATTGACAGTTTGGACCGGGTAGCTCTTGGTCGTGGGTTGGTCTTGTACATCCTAGGACCTTGAGCAGCATCCTGGCCTTCACCCACTAGACACCAGGAGCCTCATTCCTCTCCCAGGTATAACAACAAAAATGTCACAGACATTGCCAAAGGTACCCTGAGATGACAGTCAGCCCTGTTTGAGAACCACTGGGGCAACTCTTGGAGGCTTCCCATGGATTTTACGACACATGGGGCAGGTGCCCAAGTCCTTCTCCTCTGCGCATGTGTGAACACAGCGCCCCAGGTCCTTTTCTGACATTCCTGGCTGGTCTAAGGGCTTAACGGCACCACTAACTTTCCCTTAGTTCAAGTGATAACTTTTTAAACTTTTACTTGATATAACTTCCAACTTATAGAAAAGATGCAAAGACACTACAAAAGAACTCCCACATACCATTTACCCGGGATTACAGGTTGCTAACGTTTTGCCATTTGACCTTTACTTCTTGTCATATATATGTGTACACGCATACATGCACTCAAACACACATGTGTACACACATACCGACACACATGATGACCTTTTCTGAGTGAATTGAGAGTGGCCAGAGAGCATCACACATTTGCTTCACAATGCTCCAGGGTGTATTTCCTAAAATAAAAAAAATTCTGTTACACAATCGCAGTGCAGTGACTACGACAAGCAACATTAACATGGGCACATTGTCTGTTTCAAATTCCATCAGTTGCCATAATGTCCAGTAGAGGTACAAGTATTTTTCCAGAAGTGGGTCCAGTATCTCACCTCTGGCCTGGACAGTTTTTGAGTGGTATCTCAGCCTTTCTCTGTCTTCTTGACTTCGATGGTTTCAAAGAGTATAGACCAGTTGTTTTGTAGAATGTCCCTTGATTTGGGTGTGCCTGATATTTTCTGTATGCAGCGCATCGTCTCAGCAGACACACGAGGTCACCTTGTCCCAGTACAGATGGTGTTGACTGATTATTTGGTTCGGGTGGTGTCTGCTAGATCTCTCCATTGTGGGCGTACTGTTTTTCTGATGGTAATATGTAATTTGTGGGAAGACACTTGGCGATTACGCCAATACTCTGGTCCTCATCAAAACTTCATCCATTAGTTTGAGAGTCTATTTGAGGATCAAGGATGTCCCAAGTATCACTTTGATGGCTGCGTAGTCACCAGCATTTCCTCTGCTTGGCAGCCCACTGTGAGGAAAAGCTGTCCGCTCCCCTCTGTTATTTATTCATTCATTTATATAAGCACAGATGTATGGACTCTTATTTTAATCAATGAGTTTTAATCTGTCACTATCACCATTTATTCTGTGCCTCACATTGTCCTGGATTTGGCCAATGGGAGCCCCTCCAAACTGGCTGTGGGTTGTTGACACTTCTCCATTATTTTCTAATCACTTCCTGTCTTTCTGGCTGTTTCCAGCACATCCTTCCATACTCCAGCCCTGGAGTCAGCCTTTAGTCCAAAGAGTCCTGGTTCCCTTCCACAAGGAGTATTTGAAAACCCCAGCCTGGGTGCTGGTTTTGCTAAGTGTTAATTTTAAATGTCAAACAAAAGGTCAGAAATACCTACAATATAAGCCATCAGAAAATAAATATGGGATTCAATGAACGAGGGATGGCCGTATCTGGGAAGCTGGTTACTTCTGGAATTTGCTTGATGAATAATGGCCTGATGCAAATTCATTCACCTTCAGAGCCTCCTCTGCAAGCGCTCACCGTCTGGAGAAGCAGGTACACTCCTTTCCTCACAAGAATGGACGTGGAAACAGCTCCCCCCAGGAGCTGTGCCTTCCCGGTGGTGTTTGGAAACTCATCACACTGGAGCCACCTTCTGTGCTGCTGAAAGGAGGAGCCATTGGAGGCAGCAGACTTGACAAAGTGCGGGGCAGCTTGAGCCTCCCCTGCCCGGCTCTGAGCCCCTTGAACTTGGCGCAGTGATTGACTTCTTTGGGGGCTCAGAGCGTGGAGGGAGAGGCCCAGCAGGAGCGCGCGCCTCGCTAATTGCATTACGATTGCATGAGATATTGCAAGGTTTACTATGAACTCTTGGCTCCAGAACACAGGCTGGTGAGCTCCGGGAGCAGTTGGCAGCAGGAGAGGGAAAAAAGCGACAATCATTTGAAGAGTCAGCGCCGCGGTGAAGGCAGAGTGTGCGCACTTGGCCAGGCACGGTGACTTCTGGCCCGGGCGCTCACTCAGCGGAAGAATCGCACCGGCTAGAATGTTGGCAGGTTCCAGGAGGTCTCTTCTCCTCCTTTTGTCTGGTTTTGATTGCGGTGGTTTGGGAAGCTGGCAAACAGTTTGGTTTTGTTCTGAATATACTGGCCAGGAGCCTAATCCATTCCTTTCTTTTTATTTGAACTTGAACCAATCAGCTAGTTTATCAAGACGATATATCAACCCAGAACCACAATTAAAAATATTAAGCTTGCAAAACTGACTTTTGATCTGATTATTAGACCACTCATACAAATGGCCAAACCAGCAGATAGATGTCTCTTTTGAGAGCTCCAGTAGCAGCAACCGTTTGAGTATTTCAGACTACACTCACGGGCACACTTTCCCATGGCATCCTGGGAGTTTCTAAGCCAGAATTTAATCCAAGATGACCAGGAAGTTTTCTAATGATCCCTAAAATTTTCACTAGAGAACTTTGTGGTGTTCCATCTCTACATAAACATATACAGAAAACCTTTGTGCATGCACTTGGGAGAGGAATTCTGTTTTACCAGGCATAGAGCAGGGTGCTGACTCCTCCTCCAGGGCAGCTCAGCACATGCTTGACCACTGGTTTTGCTCCAAAGAAAGATCTAGAATGGCTGATCCTGTTAGACCCAAATGAACAGCTCATCTCATTTGAATATTTACTTCAGACTTTGAGAAATGTGAATGCCAACAAATGTGCTTAGCAACTGAGAAGCTTGAGTCGAAGTTAGTCTAATATTTCAATTGTCTGTTTTGAGACCCTCAGTACACAGTGGGAAGAGTGCGACTTTGTGCAAGCACTTTGGAAAGCTGTTTGGAGTGTGTACTAAGTCTGAAAATACACATGCCTTGAGACCCAGTGATTGAACTTCCAGGGATAAACCAACAGAAGTGCATGCATATACTTGGTAAAAGATATTTACAAGGGTTTCTTACAAGTACTATCTGTAATAGTCCCACACCTGAAACGACAAATATGCCCACTAATACTAGAATGGAGTTCAATGAACTACAATTCCATGCACACAGTGTAGATAGATCTCAAAACATCGCAAGGAATGAAGTAAGCCTCACACCAAAACCTGCATGCTGACAAATTCCGTTATAAAATTTGATCAGTGGCGATTTTCTATTCCTTTTGCTCCTGGTGGAGGGGAGCTTTTGCATCTAGAAGGTAGAGAACTGCTCCCCCAGGTTTCTGGTAACAGACTTTTGGGGTCTGGATGCTGGGTACATGGGTAGATTCACCTTGGGAAATTAATTGAGCTCTGTGCTTATGATTTGTGTGCATTTTAGTATGCAGGCATCATTTTAATATAATTTCTGAAAATATATGGTCATGCACATAGAATTTTGTAAAGAAAAGAGTTCATACTGGCTGTGCTATTTTACATCCCACAGTAAACTATGACATTTCTAATTTCTCCGTGTCCTTGCCACCACTTGTTATCATCTGTGTTTTTAATTTTAGTCATCCCAGTGGGTGTGAAATGGTATCTCATTATGGATTTGATTTTCATTTCCCTGAAAGCTAATAATATTGAAAATATTTTAATGTGCCTATTGGCCACTTGTACGTCTTCTTTGGAGAAATGGCTATTCAGACTCTTTGCCCACTTTTAAAAGTGGATTTTGTTGAGTTGTAAAGGTCCTTACATATTCTGGACACAAGACCCTAATGAGATGTATAATTTTCAGATGTTTTCTCCCATTCCAGAGGCTGTCTTTTCACTTTTTAAATGATGCTTGTGATTTTAGGGTCATATCTAAAAAAAATTGTCTAATCCAAGATCATGAAGACTTAATGATTTTTAAGAGTTTTGTCATTTTAGATTATGCATTTATGTCTGTGGTTCATTTGGAGTTAGTTTTTGTATATGGTGTGAGGTAGGGAATCTTATTTCATTCCCTTGTATGTGAATATCTGGTTTTCCCAAGATCATTCATTGAAATGAGTATCCTTTTTCCACTGTATGTTCTCTGCCCACTCTTGCTAGAAATCAATTAACCATAATGTAAGGGTTTATTTCTGGACCCTCTATTCTATCCCACTGTTCTCTCTGTTTATCCTTTTGCCAGCACCATGTTGTCTTGATTACTGTAATTTTGGTAGGTTTGAAAATAGGGGAGTGTGAATCCTCCGACTTTGTTATTCACTTTTGAGATTGCTTTGTCTATTTTGTATCCCTTGCATTCCCATATGAATTTTAGGATCAGGTAGTCAATTTCTACAAAAAATGTTGAGCAGGAATTTTGATAGTGATTGCATTGAATCTGTAGACCCTTCAGGGTAGTATTGCCAGTTTGGCAATACAATTTTCCAATCCAGTAATGTAGAGTGTCTTTCCAATTCTTGGGGATTTTAAAACATTTTCAGCATTATCAGTGCACAAATTTTGTGTTTCCTTTAAACAGTTATCTTCAAGTCTTTCATTATTTTTGATATTATTATGAATGGAATTGCTTTAATTTCATTTTGGGATTATCCAATAATATAGAAAAATACAATTGATTTTTTGTTGTTGTTGTTTTAAATATCTCTCTTATTATCTGAAGATTTTTGCAGGCTTGGTCCAGTTCTGAGTGGATGGTGGGGTTGATTTATCCAGTGGGTGAGACCAGCATGTCTTACTTTGTCCCTTGAGGACGCCATTACGCCTGGCACCCTGCAGGGCTGCAGCTTTCGCATGCAAGACAGGGACCTGAGCATCTGCCATCTCTGGACAACCTTAAATGGTCACTTGAAGTCAGACCCCCCCACACCAAAAAGACACACACACACACACACACACACACACGGAAGGGGAAGACAAGAGTACGCATCCTAAGGGATAGAAACTATAAAGCCCAGTCATGTTTGCATGTGCCAACAGGGACTAGAGCAGTAATCCTGACTCTTGTAAATGTCGTGATTCTGAGCCTTTTGAAAAAGCCTACTGTAGAAAGCATGACTAGCCTAGGCCATATTCAGAGTCTACAAATGTTGCACGTATTTCTTAGGTGCCACTGGATTATCTGAAGTTATTTTAGGACACCACTTTCTTTTCTTCTCTTTATATTGTCTTTTAAAAGTAGCTGTTTGATGCATGCAAAAGATGACCTAACATATGCTGCTAGCGCCAAGTCATATTATCCCAACTGCTAAGGTAAGAACATGGCATTACACAAACTTACCTTTCTCTGTGCGCTCTCTCCAACCAGAAGACCCACTTTCTAAATGAAAGGGAAATGGAATTTTAAAGTATGGTTTTATTAGCAATGTCTGCATGTGTGGCAGTATGTTATGTAGTTTTGTTTATTCTCGGGCCTGTAAAAATGGCATCATTCCACCTGCGGCCTTCTGGGACCCTCCCTGTTCCATTTCACGATTCATCCATGCTCTTGAAAGTAGCAGCAGTGCAGTCATTTAATTTCTGTATAATACTCCACGTGTGAATATGCATCCATTTATATACTCCCTTCCTGGCCATGGGCGTCTGAGAGGCTATTTCCAGCTTTTCTATTATGAGCAGGGTGGCCATGAGCATTCATTTACAGGTCTCCTGGGCACAGCGTCAGGGTTTTCCTGGCCCCTGTGCAGGGGTGCGATTGCTGGACCTTGGGGCTCTCCATCCACCACGTTCTCACGTTCTCTGTCCTTCCTTCTCGCCCAGTGTCTCCTCTTCTCTCTTGCCTCAGGTCTTCTGTTCACAGAGGCCCTCTTGCAGCTCCATCTCTCCTCCTCAGGTGGGCGAGGCTCCTCTCCGCGGTGGCTCTGGTCAGGTCCGACCCTCTGTGATTTCTTTAGCCAACGTGCTTGTGTCTTTCTGCCTTCTAGGCTTGCTGCAGACCCTCCACGGGTTCCGGGGGCCAAGGGGGCAGAAGAGCCCCATGCCTTCTGCTTTGTATTCGCAAGCCATACTTCCAAGCAGGAAATTAGCTGGAAAGTTCAAGTGGCAGGCAGAGAGCATGGACGAGTGACACTGGACATTAGTGGGAGACACCTGGAGGGATTCGGATAGCGATAAGCTTCCAGTTCTGGCTGCCGCTCAGATGGCGTGGACTGCTTTTCTTGTACAGATGAGAGAACTGTGGTTTCTGCAGTTGACGTGGATGTGGTCATAGTAATAATAATAACAATAGAAGCAAGCTAGAATGCAGTCTCTGCTACAGACCATTACTCTTCCACATGCTTTTAGCATAGGAGTTCTCTGACCCCATCGCAGCCCTGTGAGGCAGGCCCCTCCAGTATTCTCCCAAGGCCATGGGCTCCTGAGGGTTTAGCCAGCTGCCCAGTGTCACTGTGTTAGTGAGCTGTTCTTCACCATGACAAAAGGCCTGAGAAAATCCATTTAGGCGAGGAAAGATTCATGTTGGTTCACAATTTCAGGCTTCAGTCCATAGTCGTTGGCTCCATTGCTTTGGGCCTGAGGCAAGACAGAACATCATGGCGGAAGGACTTGGTGGAGCACAGCTGCCACCAGGGTGGCCTGGAAACAGAGAGAAAAGAAGGGCTGGGGACAAGAAATAACCTTCCAGGGCATGCACCTAGTGACCCACCTCCTCCAATTAGGCCACATGTCCTACAGTTTCTGCCACCTCCCAATAGTGCCCTCAGCTGTGAACCCATTGCTGGATGAGTCCCCTGATGGTATTGGAGCTCTCGTGATCCACTCATTCCCCAGGAACCTCTCCTCTGCACACTGCTGCACTGGGTGTGTGTGGTACTAGGGATTGAACCCAGGCCTGTTGTACATCTAAGCGACACCCCCATCCATTATTATTATCATTATTATTATTTTATTTTGAAACAGTGTCTTGCTAAGTTACTCTACTCTGATGACCTTGACCCTGTACTCCTCCTGACTCAGCCTCCCAGGTACTGGGATTACAGATGCGCACCGTCACAACAGGCTTGAACATTGCTACATTGAGGACCCAGGCTTAGGCACATGAGCATGTGGGGACATTACAGATCCAAAACATGACAGTCACACAGCCATCCTCTGAGAGCTGTGTTCCCATCATGGCCCCACACTACCCCTTGTGAATTATTGACCACTCATGTGTGAGAATTAATGCTCCCAGGACCTGCAGGGAGGCAAGGAGCCCGAGACACTGTCCCTGTTTGTCAGCTGGAGTCTTAACTAATGGACCCATGGCCTGCTGTGTGGTGTTAGAGGAGACCTGTGGAGCACAGGTTGTCGTTCAGAGGGTAGATACCCCTTCTTGACCCACAGGCCTTGAAGCAGAGGGTGGGGCTGTTGCTGCCTTCTCTCAGCACCTCAGTCTGGTTCTCATGGACGGGTAATCTCATCTTCTCCAGGACCCTGTTCCTGGGTTTGGGGTGGGGGGCCTCTGAGAATTTGAGCTGTTACTTCTTTGATTCTGGTCCAGCTCATGGGTCCCAAGTGTGTTTTAGGATTCAAGGCAAATGGGTTTGGGGCTACTTGGAAGTTTCCTCAATGACGTAACTTATTCTTCATCCCCTATTAGGAAGAAATGCAATATGGGTAGGTGTCCCCTCTGCCTGGGATAGGTTTCCAGAATGCTCTTCCTCGAAGAGAGTGAAATAAAACACCAAGAATGTATGGAGACCAAGGGAAAAACTCGGGGTGGCGGGGAAACAAAAACAAATGGTGGGTGAAAGGCTTTCAGAGTATTCAAGGATAATATTACAATTTTAGAGAGCTGTGGACTTGGCCACACTGTAATAGCTTCACAAGGGTGCCATGAGTTTGGAACATGAGTTTGGAACCTCGACTCAGAGGCACTTTGAGCAGCTTAGCCCAGGCCGCTTGCATTTTCCGTTCTACACTCACCCAGAGTTACTCGCAGCGCCTCTCACCACCCTGCTCTGCAACACGTCTAACATTTCCATGTTGCTGACTGAGTACATGGCACACAATGGTTTCCTCACGAGATGTCCCTGATCGCAATTTCTAGGGCGGCTCCAGGAGATTCTCTTATTTAATTAATTAATTAATTTATTTATTTATTTTTGTGGTACTGGGGACTGAACCCAGGGGCATTTTACCTCCAAGCTATACCCCCAGCCCTATTTTATTTTTATTTGGAAACAGTGTCTCGCTAGGTTGATGAGAGTCTCACTACTCGCTGAGGCTGTCCTCGAACCTGTGATCCTCCAGTCTCAGCCTCCCAAGTACTGGGATTACAGGCATGTGCCACCACACCAGCTCAGTAGATTCTCTTTTTCTTTTGTTTCCGGCACACTGGGATCCATAGAACAAACACAAACAAAATGTCTTTCCATTTCAGTTTCTTACCGAGGTAGCACCTGGAAATCTTTCTTGTCATGAGTCCACTACAGCAGGAACCTGGTACCCTTAGATTTGTATGTCAGAGCTGCCATAATTATTACTGCACTTCGACAACCCCTAACACCTCCTGACTCTAGAAACAGCGAGTTCTGCTCTCATTTCCAGCATGTTCAGCTGGAGACATTTAATTTTAATTTTTTCAGTGTCCTGAACTTCCAATTGTTTGGCCCGCCATTTAAAAGGACCCATTAGCACAGCAGAGGGGACGCTGTTTTATTAATAGCAGGCCAGAGCTGAGATTGGGCCCGGGTTGCCTGTCCAGGCCAGGCCTGAATGATTATTCTGTGCCATCTCCCTGTGAGTTCACACCAAATTATGTTTCTCTGCCCACTAAGCTTTTAGCAACTGGGTGTCTATGGCCTCCTGATTTTTAATGCAGCTGGCTCAAGCCGTCATAACCTCTGCAAGTCATTTGTAATATATTTATAGGAAACCATCACTCCATAGCGCTCAGAATTTCCTGCTTAGGATGCAATGGCAAAAGTCATTAAACATTAGCAGTAATAGTATTTTCACTGTAATAAAGTGTTAATTACTTCCACATGTTAATAGAGTTGGGGGAGGGAGTTTTTGCTATTGTTACCCTGCCTAAAATAATTTCCATGTGATAATTTTCCAGGATATCAAAAACTGAATAATTATGCACTAATTAAGAAAGTAGGGCCTGCTCTAGGAGTTAAGACTGCATTAATTTTAATGTTTTTACAGTCCTTTAATTGGGGAAAGGGCTGTAAATTGGGAGCCGCCGCTCCGTTCCTCCTTAAGTAGGCCTGCCTTCGCAATCTGCCTCCTATATACGGCAACCCAAGGTCAACACAAGTTTGCAAAATCCCTCTGCTCTTCATAGGGAATGTATTGGTGGTGAAGCGTGCATCGATCACTCTGACAAGCATTTAACTCTCCAAGAGCACATGCTCTCACTTCTTAAATTATTAATTGCATTAAATACATTTTCATATCGTGGACGGTTTGCTACAAACTGTTTCCTGGTAGGGAGGTGCAGTCCCCCTGCAGTAGGGCCGCCTCACCTTCTGTTGCTACAGAGGACTCGGTGGTAGGTTGGCGAAGCTGGCGGAGGAGTATGTCTGTCAACCAGGTTGGCCACTGGAAGCCTGGGTGGAGGGAGTGGTGCTTTGCCCTGTCCTCGGTTGTCCCTTCCTTCGCTGGACCTGATGCCTCGAGGCCAGTTGTCTGATGTGTCCCCAGGGACACACCATGGGGACCCTCTCTGGAAGTTGTAGCCATGTTCCCATTGTGTCAGGAAGGCGGTTCAGAGGACTGGGCCTTCCAAAGCAGACCTGCTTGTGACTATAAGCGGGATCCAGGGCATCCTACGGATCTTTCAGAAGGCCTACTGTGGTGTCCCATGTAGCCATTTATTTTTTGAGTATGTAACATTGTGCTACACTGCAACGAGGAAGAAAATCCACCCCACCAGTTGGGTGGACCAAGTCCTGGCATCAGCCTGCTTGAGCACAAATCAGCCGCGGAGGCCAAGAACGCCCGGGGCGCACACAGCCTCCACAGGGAAACCAGTACGACCGCCAGGTTGGAGCCAGCGCGGGGCTGGTGTAGGGAGCGCTGAGGGAGTTAACAGTGGGGAGCTCTGGGTGGAGGGTGAGCAGGGAGGAGCAGGCTGGAGGAGGACCATGATCCTCAGACCAGCCCAGGGGGCCGCGGACATGGCCTGCTTCTCAAGGCCTGGGCGCCTTCCTTCCCACGCCCTGCTCGGCCAGGCTGGAAGCAGGCTGGAGGAGGACCATGATCCTCAGACCAGCCTGGGGGCCGTGGACATGGCCTGCTTCTCGAGGCCTGGGCGCCTTCCTTCTCACGCCCTGCCTGGCCAGGCTGGAAGCATCTTGGTTTTCAAGCTTCCACGTGACGGATGAAGCCCGAGGAGGTGACAGTGACACATCTGGGCTGCCGGTATGTTCTCAAAATTAGCCTACTGGAACGCACTTTCTCAGGTTGTCCTCGGTGGGTGTTATGTGAGGGACTTCATTGAGATTCTAGAGTGCAGAGTCTCCACAAAGGCCTGGAGGGTTTCGGGGCCAGAGGAGCATTGGTGACAGACAGCGTTCGATCTGGAACCCCACTGGGCCCAGATTTGGTGGAGTTTGTCATGGCGTGCTTGGGGCCAGGGAGTCCTTCTCCTGGGGACGGGCAGAGCAGGTCTCCAGGGAGTCCTTCCCCTGGGGACGGGCAGAGCAGGTCTCCAGGGAGTCCTTCCCCTGGGGACGGGCAGAGCAGGTCTCCAGGGAGGGGCTGAAGCCATGTATCATGGCAGTGACTCACCAGCAAGGGCCAGAGTCCCTCATGTTCCTAACACATATGCTTTCAAACGTGGGACTGTGATCTTGGTCATGGGGTCATAGAATCGACCCAAGGAGACTTTCTTCTTTTCTTCTGTAAGCAGAATACACATTTCTCACTTAAGGTGACTTTTTTTCTTTAATGCTGCTGGGATGTAACCCAGGGCTGCAGATGCTAGGCAAGGGCTCTGCCACTGAGCCACACCCCCAGCTCCACTTAGAGCGACTGTGAAGGGATGCAGGACAGTTGCTGGGTGTGGACAAGCTGATGCTGAGTCTTCTGGGAAGACCCGGGCTCTCCACCCGCCTTGCTCTCATGCCTGACCTTCCTTCTTAGCCAGTGTCTTCTCTCCTGCCTGGGTCCCCTCCCAGAAGCCTACTTGGATTGCGGATAACCTCCTGTGATAGAGCATTCTAATGGGGAAGTTGCTTCGTGCCCTCATTCGTGGGCGTGGGAATCCGTTCCTTAGTGCGGTGACATATGCACTCTCTCGCTCCAAGGTGCTAGGTTACATCAGAAACCCTCACCGGTATCGGCTGGGTCTTCTTACGTGTGTGTTCAGCAACTCTAACACTGGGCCTGGGAACCAGTCCAGAGGGTGAACATTCATTCATTCATTCATTCATTCATTCAACAAGTAGATACGAAGTGCTTGCTGTGTACCAGGCACCGGCCTTGGCACTGGGGACACAGAAGTAAACACAGCAGGGGATTCACAGGAAGGAAGCCAGGGACGTGGGCAGATGTCTAGTGTTACAGCAGCAGACCACGGGTCCCAGGAGGGATACACCTCGATGGGCAAGAAACAGCAGCAGAAAATGAGGTTGGGAGGAAATGGAAAGGCCTTGTCCAGGGTTCCGGGGATGTTGGTGAGGACTTTGACCTCACCCACAGTGAGCCAGGGCAATTGAGGTTCGTAGCAGACCAGAGACAGGATCATGCTGACACCAGAGGGGCAGGGTGGTTTGTGCCCAGGTGGTCAGGGTGGAGGTGTGAGAGGAGGTCAGGTCGTGGGTGTGTTTTGGAAATGAGGCCAACGGAGGTTTTGGTGGATTGGACAAGGAGGGGAGGGAAGAGTAAATGGTGCCCGGGGTGATAGCCAGGATGAAGAATGTGCTAGAGGTTCTGGCTAGGGGCCGAGGGGGACGGGGATCAGGAGCTCAGTTTTGGATGTGCTAAGCTGAAAATACTTATGAGACATGTAAGTAGAGATGCCTGCTAAGCCGTCGGTTTTGAGCTTAGAGCCCAAACTCAAAGAGGAAAGTCAAGTCAGCTGCTGTCTGACACCGATGCCGTCTTTGAGGACTCTTTCCCTTTTGTGACCGTCTGAGCATCTCGCCATGGAAAATGAACATCTAAGTGGGAAATACAGCACTTCCTTTAAAATTTGCAGTTGAGGTTCAGATTAAGGGGATAGAAGAGAGAGTCTGATGAGCTAGATGACTACGCTTATCTGCTGAACGTGTTGGACCACAGGACTCTTCCTTTCATTTGCAGTCAGTAGCACACCCTGAGCGCCTTGGTAATGACAGCCTTCCCAGCTGTGAGAGCCTACCCCGCCAGCTGTCCATGATGCCCCTTACCTGGATGCCCATTTCAGTGCACGTAAACCACCTTCTAGATAACGCATTCTTGGAAGGTGGCAGTCACGTGACATGAGCTACCATTGTATTACTGCCAGTGTCTGGCACAGTGCCCAGTGAAGAGTGTGTGATAAATGGTTGGATGGGTGGGTGGTTGAATGAATAAATGGAATAGAGTCATAAAAATATAGATGAAGACTGTCCTCAGGAGAAAAAGGAAGATGGGTGTGCACTTTTTATGATGCTTAGCCAGAAACCCACTCGTAACCTGGAGCTTTTTTGGTTTTAGGGTCAATGGAAAGAAAATTGAAAGTAAATGTATTAAAGAGAAGATGTGGTTTGAGGTTTGACAGTCTGGGCTCTGATTTGAAAGTTGACTTGAAAAATCTATTATTGCTTTAAATGCTTACATTGAGAATATGAGAGAGAGGATGAGAGAGCAGGAAGGGGAGGGTATGAGCATCGCAGTGTATAACAAAGAGCAAAGAGGTGGCCAAGAAGGACCAGACTACACACCCTCATCTCCTGCCGGGCTCACTCATAAGACTGTGAATTTTCTCCAAATTCTTCTCTGCTGTGCAGAATTGGTTTAGTATTGGTCCTTGGTTTAGGTTACTGGCCATTTGATCATGCATAGCTTTATTTTATGTGTATATGTGTCAACAATACAATGAACACTCATAGACCTGCCACTCTCTGGAGACCTGGATTCTAGACCAGATTCAGTGTACCGCTTCTGTATGAGAGTGGCTGCCTGCCTCACCCCGTTGTCCAGGGGTATTTACTGGGAGTGCCCCTGTGAGTCCCAGAGGGCCCCAGGGAGGTCGATATATCTTTTGGTCATCCATGTAACCCTCTACCTTCCTGCCTGTCTTGAGGCATAATTAGCTGGAATTGCATATTCATCTTTACTTTGCTTTTTCGAAGACAATTTCTTAAAAGAATGAGTTTTCTACTGTATCCTGGATAGTTAGACTTTTCTAAGACAGTAGAGAAAGGGAATTCAAGGAAGAGGAAGTATTAGAAAAGGCTCCTGTGCTCCCATCGTGAGTGGGTGTGTGGCTGGAGGTGAAGGTTTGTGGCTCATCGTCCACTGCATGTGCTGTGTCATAGAATGCATTTTTACACGGCAGTGGAGGGATAGCTGGTAGCAGCTCCAGCGGAGGAGCCATCTCAACAGGTCTGGGATGGACGGCATGTGTGATGATACCTGCCCTGGGGACTGTGCACTCTCCTCTTTATGTTTCCCCTTGGACGGACAGCTCAGCCCTGAGTCAGTGCCTCTTCAAAGAAGAGGGGACGTGGGTGACAGGGCAGAGGGAGCACAGGAATGCATCCTAGACCCCAAGCGAGAGGACAGCAATGAGAAGCAGGGCTCTGCAGATCCTGGAGCATCTTCCTCAAGTCGGGGGTCAGGAGATGCCAATCAAGAGTGCCACGGGCCCCTCGTCAGATGCGGGCCACATTCTCATTCTGGAAGCCAACTTGTTATGTTGGATCCTAAGAACATTCAAAAAGAGAAAGTGGGGCTCGAGTGGTTTCCCAGTGGGCAGAAATACCCTTGACCTTGGCAAAACAAAGAGAAGCCCGGCTGCATCAGTGCCACCCAGGGCCCTTCCCTGTGGCCACCAAGGCCATGGGTGCTGCAGAGTACTCTCTCTCCCTCTCTTAGTCTCTCTCCTGCTCAAACTCTGGCTTGCCCTCTGAGCTTCTGCGTTCTGTGTATGTGGGGTCACTACATTTAGCAGGAACAGTGCCTGATTTCAGCAGGGGTAGAGAGGGGTGTTCTTTCTGAAATTTCCAAGGAGCAGCAGAGGTTTTGAGACCGGCATTTTCTGGAATTCTCCATTGTCCTCGGTAAATATCCTTTGCTGCCTAACATGCCAGTACCAAGAAAAAGGTGAGTGCCAAGGCCTATTGCAGTGGCCTAGCAGGTTGTTAGCCAAGGCTACTACAGGTTCCTGGATACAACAGCTAATACGGCCCCAGGATGCTCCCAGAAGGGGGGTGGAGACACAACCAGACAACAAGGAGACATGTCTATGTGTGTCCAGGGTCCACGGGCACATGGTTTTGTCTGGGAAGAGAGCTAAAGGGAGTCCCAAGAGGTTGGGATTCCTGGGTGTGGCTCCGTTGGGAGTGTGCCTTCACGGGTCAGGACTGACCCTTGCCCCATGCAGAGACCTGAAGGTCTCAGTTCCTTTTTCCTTTAAATGAGACCTGTGAGTGCCACCCCGTGCCAAGGTTGCTTTTCATTCTGGTATTCTGTGTATCTTTGAAGTCACTAGCTCACTGCCTGCCTCCCAGCCTTGTGGCCTCCAAATTTCCCCAACAGTTACAAGAGTAGATGTGTGCATAGACATTCAAGGGCCACGAGCACTTGATTTTGCTAGAAAACAGGTGGGATAATGGGATCACTGGAAAATAAGGGCTGCGCCTCCTTGGGAGAAAGCTCCAGCCTGCTGCGCATCCGAGGAAGGTTGCAGACACCATCTCTGGTCCAGAAATGGTCAGTGACTTTGATTCACTGCACATATGAGTCACCCTGGCTGGAAGCCAGCCCAGGTCCTCAGGCTGCCGCACTTGAAGATGCCAGCGGGGCACCCAGGATGCCTTGGATGTCTGCCCACCCTGGTTAGTGAGAGCCAGCCCGGAGCACCTGAGCCCCCCCTTGGCAGGGCACACGGATGCCTTTTTAAGAAAAGGCAAACTGCCAACCACAATGAAATATGCAATTGTCCATCTGTTGCTCAAATTAAAAAAAATTTTTCTCCTTTCATTGCCAAGAATGTCTCTAACTACTGTCCAGTGGTCTAACCTCACAATTGGGGGGTGGGGAGCAGAAGATTAAATAGGTTATTATCATTTGGGGGGAACAGTTGGACTAGGGGGGCAAGGACTTTCACTGGCACAAAGGAGATAGAGGTAGGATTCTAGATGAGTGCCAAGAAAAATACCATCTTCTTTGAAAGACAATTTAAGAACTTAAAAATCACCAACTGTTTCTGGTCAAAAATAGACCGTAGTCCTATGAGGATCAATTTCTTCCCTCATCCCAACTAAATCCTTCCTGTCTCCAAAGAATGGCATTGGGATTTGCCCCTGATTCACTTTTATTAATGAGTGTGTGTATATAAAACATACTATTATATACAAGAGCTTTCTTTTATATGTAAGAATTTCCTCTCTCCCACACCTGAGGCAAGATTTATACATCATACTCTTCAGACTTCAAGAGACTCAAATCTTAGTCTGTCTCATTTCTACCCTCCTTCTTTTTCTGTAGTAGATCTTACGCTTTGAGTTGATGATTTCCCTTCTTTTTTTCTACAGGTGCAGAAGGAAGTCAGATGTGCCAAGCAGAGGTGAAGTTCTCTGGTAATTAATGATTCCCAGGAAAACACTGGTGCTTTAGAACAAAGAGAGGAGCAAGCTGAAGAGCAGCCACCCCCAGCTCCTTGCTGCAGCTGCACTCAGCACCAAGGGCCTCGGCGCTGGGGGTTTACAGGGAGAGTGTCCAAGAGGAGCCCCCGAGGATGGATGAACTCAAAATCCAGATATGGGGGCTGTGATGAAGAATGCATTTTCCCTCCTGCACTGGTCCTCATGGTATCTGTGGCAGGTGCAAGCTGGAGGGATCACTGGAAGGCTCTGCAAATGTGCTTGAAATGGGCCCCAAAGTAGGTAAGGACACTGGGACAGCATGGATCCTGGGGACACAGAGGGGAACCAAAGTCCAAGACTAGCACCAAGGGACCTCACTGCATTTCCCCACCTGAGCAGGTAAGTCTTAATCCATAAAAGTTATTACTATTATTATTATTTTTTTATTCTCTCTTTTCTCTGAGACTAGTTACACATTCAAATATCTCCCACATTAAAATATTCCCCTCCTGCACGGGACTCCTGTTAGCAGGGCCTTGTCAATTTTTCCCTTCTCCAGGGCAGGTTCTTAGTACCTGTTTTGCAAATCAGTTGGCCACAGGTGCCAGTGGTTTGCTTCTAGTCTCTCTATTTTGTTCCATTGTTGTATCTGTCTGTTTTTATGCCAATGCCGTGATGTTTTGATTACCATAGCTTTGTAGTATATTTTTAAGTCAGGTAGTGTAATGCTTCCTGCTTTGTTCTTTTTGTTTAAGTTGACTTTGGCTGTTTGTTTTGTTTTGTGTGTTTGTGTATGTGTACATTTCCATACAAATTTTAGGATTGTGTTTTTCTATTTCTGTGAAGAATATTATTAGTATTTTGATAAGGATTTCATTGAATCTATAGATTGTTTTGGGAAATATGGTCATTTTAACAATATTGATTCTTATAATCTGTGAACATGTCATCTACTCATTTTTGGTGCCTTCTTCAATTTCTTTCATCAGTGTTTTATAGCTTTTAGCATACAGATCTTTCACCTCTGTGGTTAAATTTATTCTTAAGTATTTTACTTTTTATAGGTATTTTAAATGAGAGTGCTTTCTTGATTTATATTTTAGATAATTCATTGGCATGTAGCAATACTACTGATTTTTGTATGTTGATTTTATCCTGCAACTTTGCTATATCCATTTATCAGTTCTAATAGTTTATTGATGGGGTCTTTGTTTTAGTGTGTGTGTGCCAATACTATCCTGTTTTTGTTACTATAGCTCTGTAGTATAATTTGAAATCAGTTATTGTGATGCCTCTATCATAGTTTTTATTGTTCAGAATTTCTTTGGCTATTCTGGGTCTTTTGTTCTTCCGTATGAATTTTAGGGCATTTTTTTTCTAACTCTATCAAGAATGACATTGGTATTTTGATGGGGATTGCATTGAATCTGTAGGTACCTTTTGGTAGTATGGACATTTTAACAATATGGGAGATCTTTCCATCTTCTGAGGTCTTAACTTTCTTCAGTGTTCTATGATTTTCATTGTACAGGCATTTTACTTCCTAGGATAAATTTATTCCTAAGTATTTTTTGAAGTGATTGTGAATGGAGCTGTTTTATAGATCTCTTTCTTAGTGGATTTATGGTTGGTGTATAGAAGAGCTCAATCAAAAAAATGCATAATTGAACTTAATAGACACTTCTTAGAAGAAGAAATATAAATGTCCAACAAAAATATGAAAAATGTTCAACATCATTAGCAATCAGGGAAATTCAAATCAAAATTACTTTGAGAGTCCATCTAACTCCAGTTAGAATGGCAATCATCAAGAATATAAACAATAAAATATGCTGGTGAGGCTATGGGGAGATAGGAACTTTGACACATTGCTGATGGTATTGTAAATGAGCACAACCACTATGGAGGTCAGCGTGGAGGTTCCTCAAAAGAATAGGAATGGAGCCACATGTGACCAGCTGTGCCACTTCTCGGTATCTTTCCAAATGAAGCAAAGTCAGAATAACATTGGGAGACATGCATATCCACGTTTCTAGCAGCACAATTCACAATAGCCCAATGATGGGACCAACCTAGGTGTGGGTAGATGGATGGGCAAAGAAAACGTTGTATATACACACAGTGGAATTTTACTTAGGCATAAAAAAGGAACAAAATAAGGTCATTTACGGGAAAATGAATGGAACTGGAGAATATCATGCTAAGTGAGATCAGTCAGTCTCAAAAAGTCAAGGGTCCTATGTTTTCTCTCATATGTGGAAGCTAGAGAGAAAATAGGAAACAAAAGGGACTTCAGATCAATGAGGACAGAGACCAGTAGAAGAGTGCACGGGCATTGGAGGTGGCAGGAGGGCCAGGAGAAAAGGAGGACCAAGGAAAGAAACAGGTCAAATAATGCTATGTCCATATATAAAGGTGTGCCTGTCAATCTCACTAACATATCTGGGGAGGGAGCAGAGGGGGGCGGGGTGTATGGAGGGAAATGCACCAAGTGCTGTGCACATGTAGGTTGGTATCACTTTCTACCTCACTATGATGTATAATTACAATGCACTAATACAAATATTTTTAAAAATTGTCAAGACCTGATGCGTGTCCTATCATATGATCTATCCTGGAGAATGTTTCACGTGCTGATGAGAAGAATGCGCATGCTGGAGCTGTTGAGGAGAACACTCTGTGGATGTCGACGAGGTCCACTTGGTCTAGGATGCAATTTCACGCTGTTGTTTCTTTGTTGATTTTCCGTCTGGGTGGTCTGTCCACGGCTGAAGGTGGTGTGTTAAAGTCTCCTATCTGGAGAGTGCCTATTTGGATTGGAGTCTGTCTCTCCCTTTGGTTCTATTAATATATGCTTTATATATTTTGGTGCTCTGATATTGGTTGCATATATATTTAGAATTGTTATTTCCTCTTGCTGAATTGACCCCTTTATGTAACGGCCTTCCTTGTACTTTGTACCAATGCTTTTGGTTTAATGTCTATTTTATCTGATATAAGTACGGCTACTGCTGTCTTATGATTCCATTTGCATGGGCTATCTTACTCCACGCCTTCATGTTCAGTCTATTAATGTCCAAATAGATTTTATTTGTTGTATGCTTGCTTTATATTTCATTGATTTCTGCCCTCATTTTTATTATTACTTTTCTTCCACTCGCCTTGGCATTAGTGAACTGTGCTTTTCTCCTTCTTAAAAAGAATGCTAAATGTTTAATTATCTCCTTCCAACCTGCCTCTTTCTTTTCATATACAAATTTAAGATGATACATTTTTGTCTGAGCACTGCTTTAGCAACATAGCATATATTTTTATTATCTTCACTTCAAAGTAATGCTAAATTTATAGTTATTTAGATGTTTGTTTTTTAGTATATGGCTTTATTTCCAAGCAATTGGAGATTTTTAGCTACATTTTTATTATGGTTTTGTAACTTATGAACACTATGGTCAGAGAACACACTGAATAGTTTTAATCCTTCGAGATCTATTTAGATCTGCTCAATGACTTGGCATCTGGTCTATTTTAGTAAATGCTCCATTTTCACTCTTGGAAAAAAATGTTTATTTTGACACAATTGAGCACGAATTAGGTCAAGTTTGTTAGTCATGTTCAATTTTTTATGTCATTACTGGGTTTTACTCATTTTATCAGTTATTGAAGAGGTGTGGTTTAAGCTTCAATTGTGATTATGCATTTATCTATTTCTCCTGTGTTTCTGTCACTTTTTTGTTTCATGGATTTCAAAGCTCTTTTATTAGGTACATACACATTTATGATTGTTCTTTCTTTTTTAATTAATATATTTTTAAATATACTTTTATTGGTGCATTGTAATTCTGCATCATGATGAAGTTCGGAGTGATAGAAACAGGTGCACACAGCACTTGATGCGCTTCCCTTCGGATCCCAGCCTCCCTCCCTCCTCATACGTATTATTGAGATTGGTCTGGATAACTTTGTGTATGTACATAGTATTATTTGAGTTGTTTCTTCATCTAGTCTCCTCCCTGCCTCCTACCTCCTTCCCCTAATTCCCCTCCACTATTCTACTGGTTTCTCTCCTCATTTATCTGAAATCCCTTTTGTTTCCCATTTTCTCTCTAGCTTCTACATATGAGAGAAAATGAACAACCCTTTACTTTCTGAGACTGGCTAATCTCACTTAGCATAATAGTCTCTAGTTCTATTTCTTTTGGATAAATTGACCCTTTTAAGGACTATATTATAATAGATTCTTCTTTATTCTTGGCAATAATTCCTGTCTTGAAAACTATTTTTATATTAGTATATACACACCAGTTTTCTTTCAGTTAGGGTTTATATAGCATGTGATATTTTACCTTTTTCTTTCCACTTTCTGTGTTCTAATATTTAGGTTATATATTTCATGAAGTGCGTGGTATTGGGTTCCTCTTCTTTTCATTAGTCTGATATTCTTATTTTTCTGCTAATGAAGGATTTCATCCACTTACATCCTGAGTAGCCACTCATGTATTAGGATATGAAGCCCTCACGTTAATATTTGCTTTTCACCTGTCTTCTTAAAATGTCCTCCTTTATTTGTATGGTTAGAAAGAATTTCCCAGCCGGGCGTGGTGGCGCACACTTGTAATCCTAGTACTTGGAAGGCTAAGACCGGATGATCTGGGTTTGCGGCCAGCCTCAGCTACTCAGTGAGGTCCTCCACAACTTAGTGAGACCCTGTTTCAAAATAAAGGATAAAAAATAGGGCCGGGGGTGTAGTGTGGAGGTCAAATGCCCCTGGGTTCAATCCCTGGTACCGCAAAAAAAAAAAAGAAAGAATTTCCCTACCCTAAAATATGCCTACATTTCCTTTGACCAATTTTCTTCTGCGTGAAAGCCTTTCTCCATGCCATTCTAAGCACTTGGGCCTCTGAACGTACCACGTGCTTTCAAACCACTTTTTCCAAAACTCTATGGACTCTACCCAACTCCTAAGTCTTCTTTGTGAATCTTTCTTCACATGACTGTTCCTAAATGTTGGCCATTTCTCAGGATCCTTCCTTGGTTCTCTTTTCTTTTGACTCTCCAAATTATCTCTGGATAAACTTATATGTCCCCATGAATTCTGTTCTCTTACTGCCTTTTAAAGTAAGTTAAGTTCTAGACGTGCAACTCCAATTGTCTTGTAGATTTCTCTATCAGTACGTCCCCTGGGCACACAAAAGTACATGTGACCTAAATTTGACATACAAATTCTCCTTCCACCTCTGCCAAGCCTGGCCCTTCTCCTCAGAGACTGTTCTTGGTGAATGACTTAACTCTTGACCTGGTTACCTGAGCCAGCTGTCATCCTGGGCTTCCGCCTCTTCCTCTCTCCACCTAGCTTTTTGGCTAAACTGCTAACTGGCTTTCTAGCTGGTCTAATTTCTTCTATTTCACCCCTTCTAGTCATTAATCTATGGCTAATGTTAATCAGATTCCTTTTTTTTTGTAACAGGATCTCGCTAACTTGCTGAGGGTATCTCAAAATTGCTGAGGCTAGCCTCAAACCTACAATCCTCCTGTCTCAGCCTCCCAACTATTAGAATTACAGGCCTGCACCACTCAAATGTCTGCCTGTTTTCCCCACTAAATCCCAAGTCCTGAGATATTTTCTCAAGTTCCTGATATAAAGGCACATACTGGGTCGTTCATACTTGTTTGAATATTGAAAGAATGAGAAACATGTTTAAAAGTTTTGTTATTGGAGTTACTTTACTCTCACTTTTTATTGACAGGCTTAGAACCATTTTTGGTAGCACACTGAATGCAGGCATTTCCGAGTTTTCCTTTAACTTTCATTACTTCCAAAAATATTTTATTGTGCACCCATTACATATGATGGCTTTTCTCATCGACTAACAGTGTGTCCTGGTGGTTTCTGAGTTTTATTTTATGGCCATGTTATGTGTAAGAGCCTCCATTTCATAGATGAGGAATAGAAAACAAATGATTGTGGGACTATTTAGCCAAAGTCCACACAGAAAGTAGCAGATTTGAAAGTAGATCAGGAGCTATTTCAGCTCCGTCTTATGTTTTTCCATTAAATGATTCTGTTTGGAAGTCTCAGTAGTTAAATTGATTAATTACGGTAATAGTGAATGACAGTCCAGCCCTGCAAATGTCTTTTAGCTTGGTTTACTGTCGATGATGGAGTCTCACTTTGACAGTAATCATGGTCGCTGTTTAATGAGCGTCTGTCACTGTAATAGACATTTATATCTATATCTATTTCTGTTATCTCATTTAATGCCTTCAGCCTTTGAGGGATAGATATTTTTATCCCCATGTGGACAGTGAGGATACTGACAATTCTTGGAGGTTAGGTGAGCTGCCAGATGGTGCCTAGACCGGGGGCTGAGGAGTAAGAGGTCATCTCCAGCTCTGCTTTGCCCCAAAGCCAGGGCTTTCTTTGAGGAGCACCACTCCCCTTCAGCACCTCCATGCTGCAGAGCACAGACAGCTCACTTCCCCCCCACACCAGAGTCCACGGCACTTCCAAGGGTCAAGCCAAGGCCCAGACGCATGCCAGGGCCTTGGATGATGGCCACGACTGTGTGTTTGGTTTTGAAGGTATTTGAGCAAGAAGAGGGACTAGAAGTCCCCATACTTGTTCTGACAGATAATCTCCCAGGACTGTGGACATCAGTGTCTGTTCTGTTGGACTTTGGCAGGCCTGGAACCTGTCACTAAAGAGGTGTTAGGGTTTCGACTCCAAGATTTATCTGGATGAATGATGTTATTCGTCAATGGCTAAAGTAATTTTTCTCCAACAGAGAGGCGTTATTTATTTATTTTATTTATTTTTTAATGTGTGGTTGGTCTTTCTCTCGAAAGCAGCTCAGCTGTGGAGTAAATCAGGGTGCACTCTGACTCTCCCCAATGGGAAAACCGACACCAGAGACTGCTGGATGAGGCCCTGGAAGCTCCCCGTGGCCTCGATGCGGAGAGCAGGTTTGTTGTCATTGAGTGGCCAATAGAGAACCCAGGGGTCTTCTGTGTCCCATCTCTCATTCGACTTTGGCAAGGCCGTCGAGGGGGAACCACATGGTAGGGTGGCATTCCAAGGGATGGAATGTCACACTGCTCCACAGTGATAGAGTTGCTCACCTGTGGCAAGAGAAATCAGGCTCCTCTTTGCTGAAAATGTAACAAGATGGGCCTACTGGGGAGGGCTCTTCACCATCTGCTGGGGAAGAGTGGTGGCGCGGGGACTCTCCTACTATCAAAGGTCCTCGGGGGCTATGGGGCTCTTTGCTAAGCCTGCTTATAAGGAAAAATTACACTCGTTCCCTTTTTAGAGAAGTGTCTTTTCCAAGGTGGATTATTATTTGTCCAGTTGCATCCAGAGCACTAATCCTTTAATGTAAAGAATGATTAGGATGAGTAGCGAGGATAAAATGAGATTAAGATATAAAGGTTCATGACTTAATTATTAACAGTAAAACTATGAACAGAATCAATAAGACCACACACATAATAATGAAGTTAGGAATATTGACAGCGCTGTCAGGCTAGAATTTCACGTTACCTGTTTGTGCAAAATAGAACACCCTTTATAAAAATGTCATACGTGTCTCAGGCCCAGAAATGCATGCTTCTTAGTGGATGGGGGAAAAGAATGTTTGTGTTTAGCAGTGAGAAAAACAGCGCTGCGAATTCAGAACTGCACACACCGTTTTTCAATATTGATTTCAATAACTCTGTTCCTTTCCAAGGAACTTTTTGGTGCCAGAGAAGATCAGGTGTGAAAGAAATATTTCAGAGGAAAGCAGAATGTTAGTGGAAGAGTGGGAAGAGATAACTCATCTAAGTAACCCGGGGCCACATCCTGTGACCTCGATGCTCGGTGACCTCAACAGCAGGGCAGTCATCTCCTGAACTCCAGGTCTTATTCCATAATGGGGAATAATGCCTGTGACAGAGGGTCATTATGAGCATCAATGAATCCTAAGAGTGAGGAGCAGAACCCTGTGTCTGTTACCCACCGGCAGCATCAGAGTGACCTTGGTCATCCTGAGCGGTGGCCGCCTTCACCTAAGGACCCTAGCTGGGGCCGGGCAGTTGGTGTTTAGAGGCCTGGCTTTATTCCTCTAATTGTCCACGTAAGCGTAGGTTTAACTCCCTAAATCTCATTTTCCTCATTGGTAAATTGGAGAGGTTTGGACTGGATAATCACTTTTTATTGCTTTAATAGAATACAGTTCAATGATCTTAAAAAAATTCACACTTCACATAATAATAGCAGCACTTGGCATGTTTAGTGAAAATGAATAAAAAGGCTTTTAAAAATAGGCACTGCTAGGCTAGTTTGCGATAATTGAGGCTATTATAGGTAGAAACGAGTCGCACAGAGGAAGGGTTGGGGGGTATTTTCCACTTGACAAATGAGAGACATCCTTTCCTCGAGTTTTTGCTGGGGTTCAGTAATTAGATCTTAGCTCTTGCCAATCTTGTGTGACCACAGGTCCAGTCCTCCAGTTGAGAAGTCAGTTGCTCAGTTTCATGCTTCTAAAGTGTGACTGCACTGTTGGTGGGAGTGTAAATTAGTACAACCACTACGGAGATCAGCATGGAGGTTCCGCAAAAGACTAAAAATGGAGCCACCATATGACCCAGCCCTACCACTCCTCGGTATCTTTCCAAAAGAACTGAAGTTAGAATACTATAGTGATACATGCACACCCATGTGTATAGCAGCACTATTTACAATAGCCAAATTATGGAACCAACCTAGGTGTCCATCTACAGATGAATGGGTAACAACAACAACAAAAACGCCAAATACAAACAAACAAAAACTGTGCTATATACACACAATGGAATTTTACTCAGCCGTAAAGAAGAACAAAAGTATGTCATTTTCAGGAAAATGTATGGAACTGGAGAATGTTATCTAAGTGATCAACTAGTCTCAGTCTCCGTGTGGAAGCTAGAGAGAAATGAGGAGACAAAAGGGACTTCGGATAAACGAGGAGAGAGCAGTAGAATAGTGGAAGGGGGCTGAGGGAGGGAGGTGGAGAGGGGAAAAGGGAGAACTGATGAAGGAAACAGAACAGTTTAGTTAACGTTACACCCATACATGAAGGTATCGCCATTAATCTCACTAACGTATATGGGATGTGGGATTTTCTTTTAAATTTACTGTGATACATAGCGAAGAGGTCATGTGGTTCCTTGGAAGTGTTTCATGCAAAGAAATTAAAGCATCTTAAATACACACTAGCATTCTTCCATTTGCTCTCTGGAAAAGGGGTGGGAAGAAACCAAAAATCAGGTAGGGAGAGAAAGCAGACAGTCACTGTTGCAGACAGAGTTGACAGCGGCTGACACTGGAGTGTGGCAGGGGACAGGACAACTGGATCTGCTCTGGATAGCACTTGCTGATGGGTTGGCTCAGAGGGCAAGGAAGCAATCAAGGAGGACACTGTGTTTTTCCACTTGAAGAACTGGACGGATGCTCTTTTTACTGGTGTGGAGAAAACCAGGTTGGGACCACAGAGTTTGGTGGAATGGCAGGAGGTCAGAAGGCCCATGACACACATGTAAAATGTAAGTCAAGATGCCCAAGTAGACCTCTCAAATAAAAGGGAAGTAAATACTGGATGGACATACAACTTGGGTGTCATAAGTTTATATATGGTATTTAAAATAATAGAAATAGACACCATGGACTGATGATGATGGACAAGCAGAGAGAAAGAGAAAATAGGGTAAAGACTTAGGGATGACACCAGGCTTCCCATTGAAGTTGTCTGAGAGTTTGACTGATTAGAACTCAGAATATAGCAGCTAACTCTTCAGCAAACAGCTGAATCTAGAGGGAAAAGAAGCCACTGTAAACCTTCCTGGCTCCAGCATATTGGGGTTCAATGTGGTTGCCACATTTCAGAAAGGACTCCTGTAAGCTGGAGGTATAGAGGATGCTGACTACTTCTAAAAGTTTTGGAAACCTGGCCATATAAGGTGCTATTATGGGAATCAGGTGTGTGTGGTTGGGGGAGGTGATTCAACGGTGGACTGGCCTGGCTGTGCTCAGACATGTAGGTCAGTTCTGGTCTCTGACTCTACAAACTGTGAAGCCATAGAAGGCATGTTTCTTCAGTATGAAGAGGGATTTTTCCCTCTTCCTCCTACATTAAACAACTAGCATTTATGACACACTTACCATGTTGCAGCTTCTCACTAGGTGTCTCATAGACTTCATCTCTTAATCCAATTACTAGCGTTATCACTAGAATGGATTGCTTCACAAACTAGTAAGTACCTCTTTATCAGGATTACACTTCACAGACTTTTTTTCCCTGCAGGACATGTTTTTTGAATGTAAAAATAAGGATTGTAAGATCAAATACATTTGGAAAATGGCAAGTTAAATACCCTGAAAGACATTTCTTTACTGCAAAGCTTCTCAGAACCTTCCATATATGAATGGGCATTGTCTCTAAGAAGAAAAGACGATATATTTGTGTGTCCTCAGTCACCCAGAAATACAAAAATTTGCTTTCCCAATTTTATTTTCCCACCAAATATCTCATGGAATTCTCCTTCCGAGGAACACAAAATAGGAAATGTCTTGAATGATTTTTGCTTCATTAATATCAGCCATAATTATATTTCTAGAATGTTCCTTTACCATAGTTTCCAGAGGAATTATTGTGAACTGCAAGAAAAATGGTACCAGGAGCCCAGCAGAGAGAATGTGAAGACTTCAGGGGAAGGGGGTAGCTCCAGGAATTTTCAGCTATCACAAGGTTGGGCGCCATAGAATATGTCATGGGGAGACCCGCTAATTCTGTGGGTCCTTGGCCTCCATGATGAAAAGAATTTCAACATGTGCCATCAGAAAAAGGCAAAGGTTTAATTCAAGAGAGGTGGGGATACGGGTTCAGGGAGACGGGAGCCACCTCAAAAAGGGGAGAGCGAGTCTCTCTGGGCGTGTCCTTCCATCCAAGCAAGCAAGAGAGTTTTGCGGCCTTCTCAGTTCTTTTCTAGAAGGGGGCAGATAGGGTCCCACAGTGGAGGCCAGGACTTCCTCTTAACCTTCAGGTTTCCCTGGCAACTGATGAGTGGTGTCTGACCTTGTCCTTTTCATTGACCCTTTGTTTCTCGGGAATCTCAGGTGTGGAGAGGAGCTATTGTGATTAAGGGTGTGGGCTCATTAAGGCTTCTGCCTAAGACTGAACAAACCTTATAAGGTGGAGTTAGATTATGAACTTTCAAAATTTTAAATCTATATTTTTTTCTTCCCAATGTCTCCTTTCTTCTATCCTACCTGATTTTCCATGCCAAATATTTAAAGTTAGTAGTCTGGTTGTGGGTTTGAAGATTAGAATTTAAGCCTGGGCGCTGGGAAGGAGCTGCGTGGATGTGGTCCGGTGGATGTGGTCCGGTGTCCCCCCTCCTCCTCCGTGGTGGATGTGGTCCGGTGGATGTGGTCCGGTGTCCCCCCCTCCTCCTCCGTGGTAGGTAAAAGTGTGATTCTTCAGGAAGTGCCAACTTGACGGTAGCTCGCAGTCCCTTTCGGAGCAATGGGGTTTCTGTGGCTTGTTAAGAAAGGAGCGCCCCATTTCCTGAGGATCTGAACCAGTGCTACACATCTGTCCCTCCTCCCACTGAAACAAAGAGTCTGACATCCCGTCGGTGACCCCCAGTATCTGCTGCTGGGGAAAATAGTAAGGAAGTTCACAAAGACAGATTACGTAACGGCTAAGAGAGACATTTTTCAACTTTTTTTTCCCTCCTGCTCCAATTTCTCTTTTGCCATTGCATTAATTAGAAATTTAGGTAAATGACACAAGTGCCCCAATTTTTTATATCCGCCAGGAGAACAATTAGGCCATTAGAAGTAACAAATGGTCCGGACTCATGTCGCCTGTTGAAAATTTTCAAGCTACATTATTTCTGACAAGAAAAAAACAAATAATAGTTGTTTTGGCCAATTTTTACCATAAGCAATGTCAGCACTAGCAGATGCAGCGCGGCCCTGGCTTCCTCCCCAGTCATGCTTCATTAAAGTGCGCTGACTCCGGTGGGCTCCCTTCCTCTAGGTAAACAGTTATTTACATGAACTGCGACATTTTTCTTTGGTGACAATTTCTAATTGTTCAGGCAACCAAGGGTGATCTATTAAACACTCGGCAAAAGGCTTCACCTGTGAAACAAATTACTTTAAATTAACTATCCTTTCAAAAGAAAGGCGAAATTTCAAGACGGACAAATTAGACCCTTCTTGTGCACATATGGTAAGTGCTTCAAACACGTCCCGGCTGGTCCCCACTCCAGAGAACAATTCCTCATGATGGAGTGGAAGGCTGCCTGGCTCACTTGGGGGTCCTTTCTATGCCAGCATTCGCCGGCGCGGCGCTCAGAGGGATCGTGCAGGGCTGAGGGCTGCGCAGCTCCCTCGGCGTTTGCGGCTCCACTGACTTCGGAGCCTTGGCTCTTTGAGTTTAACTCTTTCTGAGGCAAATGTCGATGCGGGGTTCTCTACAAAATCTCAGTCCTTTTCTGCCTTTTACCTATGATGTCTGGCAACTTAGACAGTCCCTGAGCATCAGCTAAATCCCACCAGTTGGCCACACCCACCTGTCTTTTGTACCGGGTGCATGGATGTCTCCAACCCTGAGCAGGGACAACATAGACTCGGTTAAAATCAATGGGCCACATGATTCTGTAATGTCGCTGAGCTTGCAGTGCTGAACTAGGTATACTGAGAGCAGTATTAAAATCATGGCCAAATCTCTATTGTACTAGGTTAAACAGTCTTTCACCCCCAAATTCCTGTGCTTCCTGTACCTCAGACTGTGACCCTATTTGAAAATAGGGTCTTGGAAGATGTAATTATTTAAAATGAGGCCATAATGGAGCAGAGTGGGCCCCCAATCCAATATGACTGGTGTCCCTATACCAAGAGACATGGAGAGACACACTGGAAAATGCTGCTCAGAGATGAAGGCAGAGATTGGAGCAATGTGTCTATAAGCCACGGACTGTGGCCACAGCAGAAGCTGGAGGGAGTTGTGGAGCCTCCAGAAGGAGCCAGCCCTGCTCCGGCCTGGAGCTCAGTCTTCCAGCCTCCAGAACCCTGGGAGTACATTTCTGTTGGGTTGGGCTGCCTGGTTTGTGTCTGTTTGCTATGGTCACCCTAAGAAACAAATATTCCCACTTTAAACACTGAGTAGAGGAGAAGCGCCCTTTCCTGCCCCCTGCACACCCCCATTCCACACCTGGCAGTGCTGAGCGGGGCAGAAAGAAAATGCTTATCCAGAAGATAAGATGCCTGCTGGTCAGGCAGAGGCCAGGAGGAGCAGGCTCCAGGATGTAGGGACACCACAGGGCAGGGCTTGGATGGGACGGGCGGAGGTGAGGTGTGTATGCTGAGCAGGAGATGGCAGGGAACCTGGACGTGTCTAGTCCTGGCCATGAGCGACCGCAGGGCTTGAGTCATGAAATACACATTCATCAGGGTGCATCCTGCGCAGGTGAGTATCATTTCCCATGGACTTTCAGTCTCTCCCAATCTAGCTTTCCTCACAGTACAAGATGCTCTTGAACATCCCTGTAGTTAGCATCATTATAGAAAAAATCCTATATAGACTGGACATTCAGAACACGCCATACTACCAGGCGTGGTGGCGCACACTTGTAATCCCAGTACTTGGGAGGCTGAGACCGGAGGATCTGGGTTCACGGCCAGCCTCAGCTACTTAGTGAGGCCTCCGCAACTTAGTGAGACCCTGTTTCAAAATAAAGAATTAAATAGGGCTGGGGGTGTAGCTCAGAGGTAGAATGCTCCTGGGTTCAATCCCCAGTACCGCAAAAAGAAAACCACGCCATACTGAAGTATACTAATATATAACACTGCATCTTAATAGTGTTGGGCAAGTTGGTGGACACTTACATGCTGCTATTCTTTATGATACTTAAATAGAGTGCTAAGTAAAATGAAAGTGATGTTCCACGTTAGCTCCTACTCCTCCTGATGCTGAGGTTGTAAAAGCCCAGCCCGACATCCTCCTGCCTCTTTCCTGGGTGGTGGCTGGCCCCTCGAGGAGACCCAGCCTGCCCGTTGACTACCAGCCGGCCTCTGGTAATGAAAACATAGGCTTGCTGGCTCGTCACTCTCTTCCCCTTGAGTTGACAAGGGCTCTCTGCACGCACAGCTTCCTGAGTCACCTCTGAGGCCAAGCAGCCAGGATCCTTCCTCTGCGAGAGGAGCCTTTGTGTCTCTGCCCCCTTCCTTCAATGGTGACAACCTGGAACTAGGAAACAGGTGCATTTAGTGGTGAACTTGCGCGCTCTTCTTTATCTGAGGAAGCTGTTTAGCAGCATCTGATCTAAGAGCCAGACAAATACCAGGAAGCAGAAGAAACGGGATGGCGACCAAGCTTTCCACGCTTCTCTGCTGGCCTTGTGCCCACCGCAGACCTTGGATAAGTACTGTCCCCTACGATGGGGCCACTCTCCCTGGGAAGAGTGGTCCCGGCCAGCTCAGCCTAGGGACTCACCCCTCTTTGTACTTAGGTTTCCTCTGCAGATCCAACGAAGAAGTGCAGGTTTCTCAAAACCAAACCCCTGCACCCACTCAGCAGTAAGATCAGCCGATTTGCTCTCAGGCTTCGAGAATCCGGAGTGCAACGCGGGTCTCCACCAGGGAACAGGCAGGTGGGAAGGAGCTGCCTCAGGGTCCCCCAGTTCTCCCTGAGTCCCCATCCCTCTGCTCAGAAAGGAGTTCTGCGGCAGCAGCCACTGGGGCAGTGTGGTGGTGACTATGGATTTCTGTTGGGTTTTTAGTAGGTTTATACCTAAGGTAAGAGGTACCTTTCCTTCTGGTTTGCTGGAATCAGGTCGTGTGGGTGAGACTCCCCCACGCTCACCTACAGCTCCTGTCGGCCCAGAGCTGTGTAGCGCTTTCTTGTCTATAGCGACTTGGTTTAGGGGCCAGCCCTGAGCAGAACCCCTGGTTGCTGTTTCTTTTCAGGGCCACTGTCTCCTTTCCTAGACACTATTGTATCTCCTGGGAAAGCTGGGAGTCCCTTCTTGTATTTGCGTTGGTTATACTTTTGTTTTCTTTGTGGTACTAGCGATTGAACCCACAAACATTCTACCTCTAAGCTACACCCCCAGCCCTGTTTTATTTTCTTTTTATTTTGAAACAGGACCTCACTAAGTTGCTGAGGCTGGCTTTGAACCTGTGATCCTCTTGTCTCAGCCTCCCAAGTACTGGGATCACAGGTGTGCGCCACCACGCCGGGCTTGGTTAGACCTTTTAAAAATAAAAGCAGAACGGTCACTCTAGAGACCTAGTGTGCATTTTTCACTTAAATGTTTTAGACCAACATACTTTCAAAAGACTATTTAATGGCATATATGAAATTTTCTCTATTACTTTTCATTCAAATAATAAATATGTTTATCTTTGAATATCAATAACTGGTTTGTGGTGTTGCTCCTAGAGGAGCATTTTTAGGGAGTTGGTTCTCACCTCTCTATTTCCTTCCTTCCTTCCTTCTTTCCTTCCTTCTTTCCTTCCTTCCTTCCTTCCTTCCTTCCTTCTTTCTTTCTTTTTCTTTCTGTACTTGGGGTTGAACCCAAGTACATTCTACTTCCAAGCTCCTCCTCAGCCCCATTTATTCTTTTATTTTGAAACAGGGTCTCACTAAGTTCCTGAGGGCCTCACTAAGTTGCTGAGGCAGGGTTTGAACCTGTGATCCTCCTGTCTCAGCCTCCAAAATTCTGGGATTACAAGTGTGCACCACCACGCCTGGCCTCACCATTTATGAAGAGATGAAGACAGAGTTATTGGCACCCATCATCTGCACGTCTGAAGCCCTTTCAGAGGTAAATAGAATTCATTGAAAAATACTGTTTTCATTCTTCCGCAAGAACTTTGATGTTTATGTATCAAGCTACAATTAATACCTACTCTGTAAAAACTATTCCTGAACATGGAAAAGGAGAAAATCTTTTTAGTTCCTTTGATAAGATGAGATGATTCTTAACATCAAAGCTACATAAAGATATAACAAGAAACACATAAATCAATTTTACTTCTGAAAAACAGATGTGAAAATCGAAAAAAATCAATGCACCGAAGGAAATAAGATCTTAAAAAAGGAACAACCCAAGCCCGGCATGGTGGCGCATGCTTATAATCCCAGTACCTGGGAGGCTGAGACAGGAGGATCGCAGATTCAAAGCCAGCCTCAGCAATTTAGTGAGACTCTGTTTCCGAATTTAAAAAAAAATAGGGCTGAGGATGTAGCGTGGAGGTAGAATGCCCCTGGGTTCAATCCCTAGTGCCACAAAAATAAATAAATAAATAAATAAATAGGATAAACTCTAACCTTTGTTGAGCCTGTACTGTACAAGTATTTTGTACACATGCACCTCATCTATATCTATTTTTTGTACTTTTATTGGTGCATTGTAATTAAACATCACAGTGAGAGTCTAAGTGATGCATTCATACACACACACAGCACTTGGGGTCTTTCCCTCCTCATCCCACCCCTCCAGCCCCATACATGTTGATGAGATTGGCAGTGGCACCTTCATACAGGGACCTGACGTTACTCGAAGATTCCTTTCTGGAACCTCCTTTTTCCCCTCCCCACCTCCCTCTCCCCATCCGCTTCAACTATTCCACTGGTCTCTCCTCATTCCTCCGAAGTCCCTTTTGTTTCCTGTTTTCTCTCCAGCTTCCTCATCTAATTTTCGAGGATACCATGGCTTGGGGAAGTCGAGGGACAGGCAGTGGAGCTGAGGTTTGACCCTCTAGTTTTCTGAGTTTGATTTCTTTTTTTCTTTTTTCTTTTTTATTTTTTTGTGGTACCGGGGATTGAACCCAGGGGCATTCTACCTCCACGCTACGCCCCCGGCCCTATTTTTTTTTTATATTTTATTTTGAAACTGGGTCTCACGAAGTTGCGGAGGGCCTCACTAAGTAGAGAGAGAAAGAGAGAGAGAGAGAAAGAGAGAGAGAGAGAGAGAGAGAGCTGAGGCTGGCCGCGAACCCGGATCCTCCAGTCTCCGCCTCCCAAAGTACTGGGATTACAAGCGTGTGCCACCACGCCCGGCTAGTTTTCCGAGTTTGGATCCCAAACTTGAGAAGGATGCGCAGTGACTTAACATTATTGACAGCAAGAGTGGGTCATCTTGAGTCAGGTCACATCTATCACCTACGCAGGGCTCAGGAGGAAACACGCATGAGCATCTGGGTGATGCTGACAAGGTATTTGGTAAAATTTAACCTTCATCCTTGTGAACAATAACCGGGAAAAGGGGATGTTTCTTTAACATGGATACAATTTTTGTATAAGGGCTTCAGTTCTCCACCCTCAGCCCTCCCTCATATTGTCCTCTGCAGTTACATGAGACAGAACATTCTGTCAGCTATTTTAAAGTGCCATTTTGCAAGCTTTAATATTTTTTTAATGTAAGAAAAATGACACATGAATCCTGGAATGAAGGAGACACTGCATTGTTTGCAGTTGATGTAACTCTATTTGGGAAACTTAGCGGAGCCAACTGAAAACATATTAGAACTATGAAGACACTTTTAGCTCATTTAAAAAATGGCTAATTTTTAAACAATTGTAGCTAAGACTTAATGATTTTTAGCTAAAATTAGACTAGTGTGCAGAAAACAGCGGGTTTTTCTATAACACAATGCAACCAAAAACATAACGGCAGAAAGATCCTATTTACAATAGCAACAGAAATAAAAGATACTGAATAAACTTACACGATGTCCTGGAAAAGTATCAAAAATATAAAACTTTGTGAAGGGACAGAAAAAAAAGGGAGAGAGAGAGTTAAGTGAACACCAGGAATGACTCTCGTGCGTGAGAAGATTTAAGAGTGCAGATGTCAACTCTCCCCCAATTCATCTACACATTCAATGAATATCCAGCTCAGGTCCCGGTGGGACCCGGGGTGGACTTAGCAAAATGTTGTTAAAGTTCATCTGGAAAAATAAATGGCTGAGAAGAGCCAAGAAAATTTTGAAAAATAAGAATAATGAGAGAGGACTTGACCTACTAGATATTAAAATACTAGAGTGATTAAAACAATGTGTTCGTGGTGCGAGGACAGATAGTCAATAGAATAGAGGAGAAATTTAAGAGAGAGACATAAATAATTTGGTACATAATATAGGTGGTATTTTAAGGTAGTAAGAAAAGGATGGATTATTAAACAGATAGTTTGGAGCAACAAGTTAAGCATTTGAAAAAAGGAAAAGTTAGATCCCTACTTTATAATTAGATCAAAAGACAATTACCAGATTAATGTTTTAAGCTTAAAAAATGGATCTACATTAGGACAAACAAATATCTATGTAAAAGTTTATCTCGCTGGGTATGGTGGTGCATGCCTGTAATACCAGTATGTGGGAGGCTGAGATAGAGGGATCACAGGTTTGAGACCAGCCTCAGCCACATAGTGAGACTCTCAGCAACCTAGAAAGACCCTGTTTCAAAATACAAAAAGTAAAATGGGCAGGGGTGTAGCTTGGATGTAGAAGGCCCCTGGGTTCAATACCCAGTACCACACAGAACAAAAAGAAAAATTTATCTAGTATTTCTGTGGATCAAACTTTTATAAGTGTGGCATCACATGTAAAAACTAAGAAAAGTAAATGGGTTTGAATTTATAAAAATGCATGTAGAAGTCATAAAATTACAATGCAAATAATAAGTTATGACAAAGTCAAGTGTTATCAGCTCTAACATATAAGGAATTCAAATCCCTCAGGAGACTATAATATGTAAATCCCCGTTGTTAGGAATTTATCCCTATGATCATATCTCTCCCAATAGCCATCCCCTCCACTACTTTTGCTCTGATACCATTAAAATAGCAAAACCAACATAAAGAAAATCAATTTGTCCATCATGGGGAATGGTTCAGTTGGTTCTGCAACATAGATATGATAGGATGTTATGCAATTGGAGTAAAACACAGTGGTTTGTGGTTATATGGAAAAATCTCTAATTTGTGTTATTAACTAGGAAAGCAAGGTAAAGAGCTGTGTGTGTGTGTGTGTGTGTGTGTGTGTGTGTGTGCATGTATATGTGAGTGTGTGTGTGTGTTTGTGGTTTTTATGGTAAGAATAAAAGAACAATATTTTCAGTGACTATATTTGAGAAGAGGAACAGGTTAGTTTGGGGATTAGAAAGGAGATATGCCATTGAATTCTCTAATCTTGTGCATGTACTCTTTAAAAGGAATGTCAACAGATATTACTGGGGAGGTTATGAATAAGTTGACTTTCCTTTGTGCTTTTTTGTAGTAAAAAAATGACAAAAGCTGGGCATGGTGGCACATGCCTATAATACCAGTACTTGGGAGGCTGAAACAGGAGGATCACAGGATTGAGGCCAGCCTCAGCACCTTAGTGAGACCCTGTTTCAAAATAAAATAAAATAAATGAAATGAAATAAAATAAAATAAAATAAAACAAAAAGGGCTGGGGGTGTAGCTCAGAGGTAGAATGCCCCAGGGTTCAATCCCCAGTACCACAAAAATAAAGTAAAATAAAACAAAAGACAACAAATTAAAAATATTAAATAAAATATTAAATTATGAAAATAAAAATATATGCTGAAGATTTAAAAGGATAATTAAATAAAAGAGAAGAAATATAAATGGCTGATAAGTATAAAATCTTAAGTCCTGACTAAATGACAGAAAAATCAATAAATATTAACTAAAAATTAAAATATGGAAGGAAAAATGTGCAGAAGAAAGTGAAGCGTATTGGCCCAGCCTGTCTGGGGAGTGACCCCATGGTATTTTCAATTCTGCTTTAATATTCGTCCTATGGAAACGATTTCAGATGTCAGCAGAGTCTTGGTCTCAGAGATCCTCACTGCAGTCAGTGTCTTTGGCGATGGGAAGACGTACAGACGGTAGGACATTCGTGGTCTACTGGCACCATGGAAAACCAGGAAACCATTCCAAACTGCTGAGTGGAATAAGTTAGGAAAACTATTTGATACAAGTATTTAATGTAGAATGTGGACAATAAAACAGCCTGAATTATTTGATCCAAGGATTAATTTACAAAGTGTGAATTCTCATGGAAATCATGCACCCCTGGTTAGAGAGCCTTTCTAAATGGTGAGAATGTGAGTGATTTTTATTTTTCTCCTATCTGCTTATTCTTAGACTCTCACAATTAAAATTCCAGGGTGAGTTCCAGGGAATGGGGCACCTCATTCATTCTTTCATGTAGAAAAACATTCCTGGCACATCTACTCTGTCCTATGCAGGACACAGCTTCCCCAGCCGCACTTGGAGGAGGAGGACCTCTGTGGTCTAGTGGGAGGAGCAAGGAGCAGAATGACAGCTGATTCTGCAGACAAGAATGGCTGACTTGGCTTGGGGCGGAGCAGCAGGACAGGGAGCAGGATTTGAGCTCCCTGGACAAGCTTGGAAAGAGTGTTCCAGGCATCTCCTGAGTTGCTGTCTAAATCTTTCAAACATCCTGTAACTCCAGAGTGTGTGAACACTAACGGTGTGAAACTCATCTGCGGTTTCTCCTCCTCCACGCGCAGGCTCACCAGTCTCTATGGGGAGACAGCTAGCTGGCTGTGCGGCCTCCCCTCCCCCTGACCTCAGCTTCAGATGCACCTGTCTCAGCGCAAGCTGCCAACGGTGAGGTCCATGCTTCGACACTTGCGATACCTCTCCTGGGCTGGGCTGCTGGAAAGATCAGAGACCAGATCTGAGAACCCCTGTGATGGTATGAATGAGCTGCAGCTCTTCTCCACACCGCTGGGTAATCATTTCATGATGTCCGGATTTCTTTGAAAGGCTGCTAAGGTCTGGTCAGTCCTAGAGAAAATATGTAGGAAAGAGAAAAGGCCCTACCCCGGCTCCTTAGCCCGATGCCTGGCACGTGCTGATGCCCAAGAAACACACAGCCTTGGAGTGCTGAGTAAGGATGAACACTTTGGCCCTGCCCTCACCTGGCCAGGTGTCTCTGCCCCAGCTGCAGAGGATGCCACCCCTCCCACAGGTGCCAGGACCCTCATCACCCCACGTTCTCTGCCCAGAAGGCTGTCCCCAAGTCCTTTGTAAGAGCCGACTTCCCCTTAAGACAGACCACGAAGCCTTGGCTGCCTTTAATGTACATGGCTTCCCTCTTTCTTCCTGGCAGAGTCAGGGGCTCCTCCACCCCGTCATTGTTAGTTTCCCATTTCCATGATGGATTGTCGTCCACTGCGCTCCATCCTTCCCGGGGCCAACACCTGGGAGGTGGTCCCAGAGTTCACCTGGCTTCCGCTGTCTTTCGGAGCTCTTTTAGACTTTGCATTTCTTTATGCACCTGTGTCAGATTCACCCTGTATTTAAGCACAGTGACCTAACGAGGTATTCTACCTGAAATAATACACTATTTCTTCAAACACATGCACACATGTATGCGTAGGTGTGCGTGTTACTCATTTCGGCAGTCTAGGATTCTTAAAACCAGCATTCTGGGAAATTGAAGTTTGTTGCAAGACCTCGGGGAGACAGGTGCCAGGCAGCGGCAGCCCCGCAGCGTTCCTCACCAGCCTGCTCCTGCAGAGGGTCCTTCAAGGCCACAGCTAAGGGAGAGCTTCAGGAGTCCTCATAGCGTGTCACTAGGGAAGCAGGGACACTCGGCTCTCTTTGTCCCAGGAACCCAGGGTCTCAGTGATAGCTTAAGCACACCGAGGTGCTGTAAGCAGCGCTCTCGAGAATGAAGTGCTCACGTCTTAGAGCCGGTCAGCTTCACCATCTAGCCTTCCCCTGCTGAATAATTGAACCTGCTTTAGTTTTTATTTTGTTGCTAATTTCATGCCTTATGCTAAGTCCGTATTGCGTACTTAATCTTGTTAAGAAACATCCACAAGATATTTATTACTGGGAAACTTATTTCATAGGTAATTGCATCTTACTTCTTAAAAAAAAACTTTTATTTTATGCCTTTTTGTGAAATAATTAAAAACATCATTTTAGTTTTGATCTTTTGGGGATTAAAACTATATTTAATCATGCAATGCTTTTTTATTATTTTTGTTCTTGTGTTACAGCAAATGTACAGTGGTTTTTATCTCCTCTTTGTACTTGCAATAACATATTATTTGACCATGAATCATTTTAATGGATTGAAACATAAGCATGTGAATTGAAAAATAGATACATTAGTCAAATCAATAAATAAATATGAAAATATATTTCCACGATGAAAAACCATCTTGGCTACTGTGTCCTCCAACTTGGACAGAGAGAGCTGAAATATATGGCCGTAAAATATAGCTTGCCATGTCAACTAGCCAGTGCCTGCAGCCTAAAAGGAATTTTGAGCACTGGGTAAGTAGTATTTCATCAACAAAATCATAAAATAAAGACATTAAAATGAAGGGATGATGGAGTGCAGCAGGACGTTTGTAAAATCACCCTTCAGTCTGAGGCTGGAGTAGTTCAGTATTAGACGTTGCATACTTTCCGTATAAATTTGCTTACAAATAGCACGTCTTAACAAGCGGCATGACCAGGCTGCCCCTGTAGCAAATAGATTTCTACTTTTGTTGCTAAACAAACTCTACTTGTACTCCATGGTATAGTGAGGGTAGACATAAATAATTCATCCCTGGTCTAAAAAAGTACAACTATTACAATCTTCGCCCCAAGTATTTGTCTTTGTTAATTAATGCCTTAACAGAGCTCCTTTTAGCTATTCAAAAGCCAGCTACCCAATTTTTATAGACTTCCCCTCATGCGCTGTCTTTATTGGATGAAATCCCCTATTAGTCATAATCAATGTTCAATCTCTAATTTCATAAGATAATAAAGTGGGCTGCATGGATTATTAGTAGCTACATTGTGTAACTTATCAGTTATTTGTCAGACGAATGTAGGAATATAATTAACATGCATTATTTTAACGAATACAACTGAGAAATAAGGATTTTAAGTGGCTTGCTTTTCTCAGAAAGTAGGCACAAAATACAGTACGGAAATCTGAATTTGCATTTATTTACATATCAGTGCAAGTGTTTTTTTCCTGTAGCACATAGCATTAGTTAATATCTTTCAATTGCAAATTGCTATAATTTGTTGTTTGATTATATTTTTTACACACGTTAATAAGATCAAGCAGTGCTAATTAAAATTTGTAGGTTCTGTTGGATGGAAGAACTTTTAATGAACAGATGTGAAATGAGGTAAGAGAATTCCAGATTTGGTGTTGGAATGATGTTCTAACGTTCTGTGACCCACTCCACTTCTAGTTGTCCCTCCATGAGCCATCACAAGAGCATGGCCCAGGAAGGAAAGAGGGGGTGTTTCCTCAGTTCCCCAAGAACCCCTCTGGCCCCCTCTGTGTTCTGGTGAAACACTGACAGCACAGTCCTCCTGCTGACCCCAACCAGAGGGACACTGGCATCAGGGACAAGCTCCTTGAGTTTATAGCAGAGTACTGTGCTGCTCCTGCCTCATCCAAACTGGGAACCAGGCAACATCCCAACTGAGAATTTAGCTTATGATTTATTTTTTCTATTTGCCATAATGTTTTTTACATGACCTGTCCTAGGAGCTGAACTCTGTAAAACAGCAGTTGGGGTTCATGACCCCCACACACTCCATGTGTCCAGCCTGGCAGCCACACAAGACAGACCCCCACCCTCCTGTGGGCTGCCTGGGGGGATGGGAAGGAAGGATGCCCTCCAAGCAGGGGGTAAGTCTCAGGACTCTGACAGGACCAAGGCAAGAAGTCCCTGGGTGCCTGCCCTGACCCTTAGCTCTGGAGCCGCCGGGTCACACCATCTGGCTTCTGGAAACGTGTCTGGCGCCCAACAGACATTTCAGCAATGAGACCCCGTGGCACAACCCCTGTAACGAGAGGCAGGATGACTGGTTCCTCCTCCCTGTGCCCTGAAGCCAGCCCCGATCCAGCAGAGGCCGGACCTCAGAGCAAGGCTGACCCACCATCTGGCCACCAGGGCAGGGTAGAAGTGTGTTGGGGCTCATCTTTCTGCCCCCCAATTCTCCTGTGCCAGTTTCCATGTGCACTTTGTATGAAATATTTTATCCAGGGCAACTGGGTTGACAGCGAGTCTGCTTTCTCCTTCTGTCTTTCTTGCCTCTGTTCCCTGGTTGCCTCGGTCCAGTTGTTTCTGGTTACGCTGCAGCCCACCCACGTGCAGGTTGCAGAATCGGTGAATAAATGTCAGAGACAATTCAAGGTAATTGTGGTGAAACCTTTGTAGAACATCTGCAGATGGGTCGTATTCGCAGAATATGCCAATGTATGGTTTTGGAATCAATAGCTCAAACTTCTTTTTCTTTTCAATTGATTTTTTTTTTCTTGGTGGTGGTGGTAGGAGTGCTGGGGGAAATGTACAGAAACCTATCCCAGTAAAAATTATTTTTGAATCACAGATATGTTAGCACTACTTAAATGCCAAACGAGGAATAGTGTATGCACATAAACATTTAAAATAATGCCAGTAAAAATTATAGAGACTCATTGTATAGACCACCCTGTACAGCAATGGTTGGCTGATTTTGAGCATGGTGCTATTTCTGGCTCCACATCCTGCTTTATTTAATATTGTGACCTCAACATGCTGTTGTCATTAACGTTACTAATAAATGTAATTTAATTTTTAAATGCCGTAAATTGTTTATTGTACAGATGCCGCGTTCTTCTTCTGAGGAGATCTTAGGGTCATTTCTTATACAAAGCACCTTCTACTTAGAGAAAATCCAGACTCGCGGCTCTAGCTGTATTTCTTCTGTCTGTGTCCTCCTTCCCCGAGTGTGAAAACTTTATTGCTCATTATCTACTGGGCTGTGATGAAGTGACAGATGATTTATTGGGAGCCAAAAACTGTGTTTCAATGGTGAACATTTTTATCCTTTTGTGCTGCAGCCTTGCCAGCCTCCTCTAACTGCCGAGGACACAAATAAAGAAAACTCGACGCTGGAGGGGCCGGCGCGCTGACTCGGACAGGCCCGGGTTTCACAGCGCACTCTGTTCCTAATTCCACTCAATTCCCTTTTGTTGCTTAAAAATTCAATTTGTTTAATTGAGCTGTTTGACAGTAAAATCTGAATTCCGTGCATTTTAACTATTCATATTAAATTTCCCTCCGTATAGTGCTTTTATTAATGTGCTTTATAGGCAGGGGCTTAATTTAAATTTGGTGACCTCACAAGCTTATAAAAAGATCTGAATTCTTGTTTCTTCTCGAGCCTAAATTAAAATGAATAAATGTAAGCCAGTGGTACATTTGTGGTTTCTACACTAAGTTTAATGAGTCCAGGCCAGGATCCGGGGGCTGGGACATGGAGTGTGTGTGTGTGTGTGTGTGTGTGCGCGTGTGCGTGCGCGCGCATGCACTTTTTGGTGTGTTTTCATATTTTAGTGGGTGGCATTATATCTGAGCAGAAGTAACAGTCAAAAATCACCTGCCTTTAACAGTTAAAAGGCAAGTCTCTGTCTCCCATTAAAATCGTAGGTGAGCACTGTATAAAGGAATATGCATTATCTATCTGCCTTTTACCAAGTTACACACTTATGACATTTAAATAGCGGAGCATCTTTTCCTTTAGGATTAATAAGATACACAGAAGCCAACATAAGATTTCTGAGGTTTCCTAAACTTTAATCTGTAAAATTTCATAGCAATGTCTGAGTCATTATGTGTGTGCGGGATGCTGGGTGACTTTACAAACACTTTCAGGCAGTGAATTATGGCACAAGAATGGGTTGGCTGTGTATCATTATGTCCAGGTAAATGCCAGAATGATGACATAATTGGTAGTTGGGAGTAAAATACAACCCCTGTAAAATGTTACTAAGGTGAATGCAGAAGGGTTGTAATTCATTATACACAAACATGGCTCCTAGGTATTTATCATTTTATGAAGTATAGACCACTTGATCTCACTAGGCATTGTTTTGTCGCCGGCCTTTGTTACTTCCTTCGGCAGTGTAACACGGCCTGGTTTCAAAATTGCTAATTCCTTTTTATTCAACCATTTTCCAGGGTACCCCAGTGGATTTTAACTCTCCTTTCAGACGCTGGAGACTGAGAATTCCGCAAATGCTAAATCCTGAAGACTGGCCTTAATAAGAATGATAATCCACCAATTTCAGACAATGATAAATTTATGACTTTGGATTAAAGGTCAGATGGCTATTTCAGACGTTAACGCAGCCCAATTTCATAATACCCAGCACCTTCAGGAAAGACATTTTTGCACCCTGGTGCCTGTTCGTTCCTGCTAAAGACATATAGTAATAGTTTGGAAGTCGAGAAGCCCATTTCCTACCTGTGCGGGGTGCTTTCCTGTGCGGGGTGCTTTCCCTTAGCCCTAGGCGACTGTTTAACTTTTAACCCTCTTGTTCACACAGCGTACATGCATAAAAGTACAATGTACCACATAAGGAAGCAGATCTTGCAACATTTGTTTTATGCCGTTTGCTATAAGACTCATTACTCATGTTTTCAAACCTTTTCTGCTGTCCCCAAGTAAGGAGTCATTTTCTCTAAATGGCACTTGGCTTTAAAATTCTTTGGGTTCCAGGTCATCTTGTCGCCTTCCTCATCAACCAGGCATCTAGCGAAGAGAAGGCTCCTGTTCGCACACTCTTGTGGGGACTTGGATTTCATAGCATGCCACCCGGCCTCGACTCTGTGTACCGACCACTCTCGTGTCACGTTGGAGATGAGTTGCCTTCTAACGGGGAGGTGTCTCTCTTCCTCCCAGCCCTCCTGAGCCGCCACCCATGATGCTTTGCTCTGCTGCCCATCACGTGGCATCTCCCGCTTCAGTTCTCAGGTCCAGCAACACCGGAGCAGTCGTGGCAGGGAAGACTTCCCCGAGCAGCTATGCAGGTCGTGGCAAGGCGCTGGCCCACAGCTTCATTAACGGCACCAGAGAGATGTGTGATGGACCGGTGCCGTGTTTGCTGCTTGCTGAAGTCCCTTGCATGAACGACTCTGGGTCCAAAATTATTATTTTAATATTTAATACTTAGGGTCGGCCAGGGAGGAGGTAACATGGCAATTCTCCTAGCCTCCTGAATCCTACGGCCAGCACCTTACTTTTCTAGAAACTTTAAGCAAGGCATTGTAAAAGCTAATCAAACACAGAAGCCAGCAAATTGTTATGGGCCAAGATAAGGAAGAGCAGCAAGGTGGTCATGAGACAAACTAAGAGGAAGGAAGGGGTTAGACATGACTGGCAGATGGAGAGGACATCAAGGTCCACAGCTTATAGGTCCCATCAGGTCCCGGGGAATTTGTCCGCTTGCGGCCAGATCCCACTCAACTGGGCACTATAGACACAGTCGAGTTGGTCCAAGATGTGTGCGGCAATAAGACGGCTCTCAGCAGAGACTCAGTGAAAGAGCCTGGGATCCCTGTTCTTCCCCTCCTGGGGCCCATGATTCCAGGCTTGGGGTAACCGCTCCATGGATATTAAAAGCAATGGGGAAAGAGAGGCTGGTGAGGAATCCCACAGAACCCCAACACAATGGCTGCCCCTCCAGGTGAAGGGGGTTCCGCCTGGAGGCCTTCTGTGATCCAGGGAAGCAAGGAGAAAATGCTGGTCTGTCTAAACTTGTTAACTCCACATACATGTCTTGCGCTTTGTCTGCTTGTTTCCCTGGCTTCGATGTTTTCCAAAGGACTGCCATTCTAATTTGCGGAGTGATGAACAATGGAGCTTGCTGGGTGTGATTTTTTTTTCCAAGAAGATTCTGGACAGCATAAGGTACTCACTTCCTTTTCATTGTAGCCAGAGTCTAGGAAAGTGAGAAGCCTGTAAGAGAAGACCCCGTGTGTTCCAGTGGGGAGCACATTCTCAAATTGAGGGAAAATAGCAAACAGGCCTTTCAGGATATGGATGACGCATCTCTGAAAAGGGAAATAAAATGACCTCTATCTAGTAATTTTATTGGATAGAATTCAAGATGGAGTAGCTGCTTGTGAAGTCTAATTCCACCTAAATAATCGGCCTGTGAGGTCCTAATGGAGAGGCAAAGGGGAGTAGAGAAATAGCAATAAGTATTATCTAGACAGATAAAAGAAATGTCGAAGATCTTCCCCTAGAATCTTAGAAAAGAGAGAGAGAGAGAGAGAGAGAGAGAGAGAGAGAGTGAGAGAATGCTCAAGTCAAACTGGGAGCCTCAGGGAAACAGACAATTAACTGGAAGAGACTTTTTTTTTTTTTTACCCAATTGCTCACCGACTGTCAAATGAAAAGGAGCCTTCTGCAAACTGGACATTATTGGTTCTAGATTTTTAGCATCTTGATGATATCATAAACTTATGGAGACTGCACAGAATTTTTTATTATTTCTGCAGTTATCTGAATCATTGCTTTCCCTCCTGTTCCTTCTTCATCATGTTGCCCCCACCCAAGAAGTAAATTTAGGGACAAAACCGTGTTTTTTTATTTTTGATAACTCACCATACATTTGCATAGTAGGAGAAAAGTGGAGTGCCCAGACTTCTTTCGCCCCAGATAACTCAAAGTATATATTAAGAGACAATGGTCAAGCTGGGTGTGGTAGTGCATGCCTATGATCTTGGTACTTAGGAGGCTGAGGCAGGGGGATTGCAGATTTGCAGGTTTGAGGCCAGCCTCAGCAACTTAGCAATACCCTGTTTCAAAATAAAAAAAAATAAGACTGTGGGTTGTAGCTCAGAGGTAGAATGTCCAGGGTTCTATCCCCAGTACCACACACACACAAAAAAAGAAAAGATGAAGTGGTCAAGAAAAGACAAAAGGGTCAACTGGTAAACCTAATGTAAAAATTCAATATAATTTCTAAATTTTCCATTATCATCTATTTGGACAAGGCACAGTGCTGGGCGTCTACGTGGCTCTCTTTGATGACTGAAAGTCAGTGTAGTTATCTGTGTTCCTGAGCCGTGGAGGGTCGGAGGAAGTCAAGGTTGGTGATTAGAAAGACGCTGTGTGCCCTGTGTGAGTTGGGCCTTAAATGAGAAAGATTAGAATTAACTGAGACGGGGGGTAAGAGACATTTCAGCCAACAGTAAGCAAGCATTCTTTGTACATAAGAAACCCAATCCAAACCTCAAAGAGCGGTCTCCTTGGGTTTGAGAGCGCACGCTTTGGAACAGATAAAACCCAAGCTCAAGTTCCAGCTTTGCGGCTTCCCAGCCAGGTGTCCTGATTTTTCAGAGTTTTCTTCTGAGAAATGGGACATAAAATCTCTCCCTGCCTTGCGGGGTTAGAGTGAGGACTGACCGGTGATATGTGATATGTTCCTTAGTTTTCTATGTTCATGCATGACCCACCCAAGCTGTCCCCCGTGTCCTCCTTTGTCAGTACCTGCACCGCCATCAGTCCCCCATTCCCTGAAAACTGGTTCAGGCACAAAATAATGCTAAAAGCAGATGCCCAAACCTAAAGGGTAGATTCTCTTTGTGCTTTGTGTTTCAAAATAAGTTGTTTTATTGTTTTATAAAAATGATAAATATTCTTTCTAAATGGCAAGATGGGTATACATCTCCATGAAGAGTCAGCAACCATCTCTCCACCTGGTTTTAATAAATTATATGATCTTCCTGATGTTTACAGTTATAACCTGTTTATATCTATAAACATCACTTCTTGGCCTTTTGGCTAAGATTAAGTGTACTGTATGTCCTTATCAGTTAAATACAGAGAGAGACACTTTTATATGTTACTTGATTTATCAGCTTTAAAAATGATATCTTTGTTCCGCTGACATGAAAGGTGAGAAAAACAGTGAACTGTTTTTAGCTTTTAGCCCTCTCTTCCTCCTGGCGACCCAGCTGTTGAAACTATTTTTTATACTTTTATTGGTTTGATTGTAATTGTACATAACAATGAGGTTCAGCGTGACAGAAACACACATGCACACGCCACTTGGTGTGTTTCCCTCCAGATCCCGCCTCACTCCCTCCCCGTTCATGGTATTGAGATTGTTGCTGATAATTCCTTAGATGTACATAGTATTGTATGAACTGTTTCCTTCATCAAGTCTCCTCCCCCTCTCCCTCTCTTTTTTTTTTTTTTGCTGTGCCGGGGATTGAAACCAGGGGCATTCTACCTCCGTGCTACACCCCCGGCCCTATTTTTTATCCTTTATTTTGAAACCGGGTCTCACGAAGTTGCGGAGGGCCTCACTAAGTAGAAAGAGAGAGAGAGAGAGAGAGAGAGAGAGAGAGAGAGAGGAAGAGAGAGAGAGAGAGAGCTGAGGCTGGCCGCGAACCCGGATCCTCCGGTCTCCGCCTCCCCAAGTACTGGGATTACAAGCGTGCGCCACCACGCCCGGCCCACTCCCTCTCTTTATTTATTTATTTATTTTTAGGTACTGGGATTGAACTCAGAGGCATTCTATCTCTGAGCTACACCCCCAGACCTATTTTTTATTCTTTATCTTGAAACAGGGTCTCGCTAAGTTGCGGAGGCCTCACTGAGTAGCTGAGGCTGGCCACAAACCCAGATCCTCTGGTCTCAGCCTCCCAAGTACTGGGATTATAAGCATGTGCCACCATGCCTGGCTCCCCCACTCCCTCTCTTAATCCCCTTCCTCTAGTTTACTGGAGTCTCTCTTCATTTATCTAAGGTCTCTATTATTTCCCAATTTCTCTCTGGCTTCCACATATGAGAGAACACATACAACCCTTGACTTTCTGAGACAGGCTGATCTTGCTTAGCATAATATTCTCTAGTTCCATCCATTTTCCTGCAAATGACATAATTTTGTTCTTCTTTATGACTGAGTAAAATTCCACTGTGTGTATATACCACAGTTTTGTGGTCCATTCATCTGTTGATGGACACCTAGGCTGGTTGCATAATTTGGCTATTGTAAATTGTGCTGCTAGAAACTATTGTTATGTTATTGGAGTTATACAGTCATGTGCATATTCATGTTCATGTGTTTTCTTCTGTAGTGAATCTCACACTTGTCACAGGTTAATACTCCTGATAGATGGGCTTGATGCCTACTGCCCACCTTTGCCCTTTGTGCTTCCATCTGCTTTCCGATGGGCTGAGCTTCGCCATCCTGGTGGTCCTGGGAGGAGGGCTGCAGTCCTCCACTGTGAGTCCTTGCATGTGCGTTTCCTCTAACACTTGCATTATTGCTGGGTGTGAAAGTCTCGGGGAGCACTTCCTTTCCCTGAGGATGTGGGGGCGCCTCCCTACAGCTCCATGGCCTTGAATGCCCCATGTTCTCTCCTGTAATGGTTCTTAGAGCTGACACATGACCTTCTGGATCCCTGAGGGATTCTTTCTTCTTTTGGAGGATCAATAACTTTACTGGCATGTGTCTCAGTATCGATCACTCAGTATCATTTCTCTTGGTCCACAGTGTACTCTTTCTGTCTGTAGAGTCATGTTGCCTTCCTTTTATGTCTGGAAAGTTTTCTTGAATTATATCTCAAAGGGTTTTGTTTCTTTTTCCTGTTCCAGTTTGTCTGCTTTCTGCTTCGGGTGTGTCACGTTGGCGCATGCCAGAGACAGGACTTGATGGTGTTTTGTTAATGTGGCCCTCACTTCTCTGATATCTTTTTTCATCTACACCCTTTTTTCTTTTCTTCTCATTTCTTCTCCTACTGTTACCACGTTGGGTATTTTCTGAACACTCGCATCTCTGCTTTGAGCTTTTGCATTTAGGAAGTAATCATTTCAGCAAGTTTTTAGGAATTCACGGGGAATGTTTGGTAATAGCTCTTAACTGCTCCAGTGAATCCTGCTAGTGAATATTCTTGATTTAACATTTGTTTTCCTCTTTATTCTCTCCCTTTTGAAGTAGTAGTTTAAATATATGCTTATTTGTTTATTTATTCATTTAAAAAACAGGACCCATCTTGGAACTAGGTGAATTATTTACAGGCCAGCCTTTTGAAAAAGTTTAAGGTTTAGGAGGACAGGGCCACATTCAGCAAGGCAGACTACTCCTTGGTTGTCAGAGGGCTTCCTTAAGATGCTAACTGTTTTTGGCAGTTGCCTTTCTCCAATCAAAGAGATCAACAACCACGAGGCTACCCCCATCACTCTCCCCGTCCTCCCTGTCCAACCAAAAGCTTCCTGCAAATATGGACAGTTGGTATGCTTCTTTACTCTGCCACACTAGTCTTGCATCTTTATGGTGACAATCAGAAACCAGGGAGAACTCTCTGAAAGTTGGTAGACTTGGTTCTAGCAATGTAAATGTTCATTTCATCCAAAGCCACCCTCCCAGGAACATAGAATAACGTTTGACCAAATATCTGGGTTTCCCCGAGCCCAGTCAAGTTGACTCATAAAATTAAACCTCGTAATTCCACCCCTTGTCAGCTTGGCACCTATATACATCTCCTTAAACCATATTTGATCTCCAAATAAAGACAACAACAAGGTCATAATTCTGTCCATCATGTTATAACTGTCCTGTGTACAAATGGAAATGCGCTAACTCCCTCCCCAAAAGAGGAGGTGAAATCCTTGAGTGAAGTTTACTCTTCTCTTGATATTTTATAACTTAAGTACTACTATGTAAAGTTAACAATATTTTAATATTAAAGGTCAATACATGGGCTTGGGGTGTGGCTCAGAGGCAGAATGTTTGTCTCGTGTGCATGAGGCCCTGAGTCCGATCCTCAGCACCACAAAAATAAATAAATAAATATATTTATAAAAAAAGGTCAATACATTTCATGTTACATAAGGGGATGAGAGAGAGAAGGAAAAAAACCCATGCATACAAACATGTTCTTAACAAAATAAGAAGGAAACACTAATGGTAATTACTGCCCTCATTTCTGAAACTGGTCATGTGGTTGTAGCTGGTACTTATCATTATTTCCAGTACTCATTCTGTATTCCCTTTGCAAGCACCTCAGCTGGTTGTGGATCTTTACCTGGTGGAGTGACCCAAACCTTTATTCCTGAAGGATTTGGGCCATTAGTAGTCCTGCCTGGATTGAGTTGCTGGAGTTTCCCATTGACCTTAATCACAGGGCACGATAGTACTCAGACACCTCAAGGGATGTCCTGTATTCCAGATAGACCCTTCCTCATCTGCACTGTAGGTGAGCAGTCCAGCTTCCCCTTGGTAGTCAGGGTCAATAACCCCAGCTAGTATAGTAAATCCCCTCTTGCCTATTGATTTAGAGCATAAGGAGCCCCAAAGTGCTCAGTGGTGCCTTAACTTTGGTTCAGTGGAATCACTGTTGTGTCTACTGGTAGAAACTTTCTTCTATCTGGAACCAAGACCTCTAGGTCTGCAGAGCCTGAGGCCATGGGAACAGGAAGCAGACTTTTGCTATTAGCTTACTAGGGGTAATAGTGAATGGTACCACTCCCGTTTCCATCCCTGTATTTCTGAATTTGTGAATTTCTGTATTTGTGAATCTAGACATGAGAGAAGCCGTCCAATGTAATCAACTTGTCACCAGGTAGCTGGCAGGTCACTCCAGGGACTGGTGCCATATTGAGCACTCAGTGTTGGTCTCTGTTGCTGGAGAGTACCCAGCAGTGGCTATATCCAGGCCAGCTTATCCACACTGCTAGTCCATGCAAAACCCCATCCCTGCCACCATGTCCACTTTTTTTCATGAGCTCACTGGGTGATGACAGGGTGCTAGAGGGAAGATGCTGGCCTAAGTCCACAGAACAGGACATCTTATCTTCTTGTTTATAAAAATCTTCCTTTGCTTTGGTGAGCATTCACATGGTGCATGAATAGATTCACTCATTCACAGAGATCTGTATGGATATGTCTTCCCCATGTTTCCCTTTCACCAATTTTCCAATGATGTTCTTTCTAAGTCTATCCATTCAGCCAAATCATCAGTCACAGCCCACGAGTCGCTCACACTCAAACATCTGGCTATTTCCTTCTAAACAAAGTGAACATCCAGGAGCAATGCTTGAAGTTCTGCCCCCGGGAAGATTTCACTTCATCACTGTCCTTTATGGGTATCCCTGAAAGGGACGGTAGTGCTATAGTGGTCTGCTTTTAGATGGAACCTCCATATTATGCATAATTGTCTGTACACCAATCCTAGTCTTTTCTTCCTCTGTTAACTTGTTGTAGAGAACTCTCTATGAGACCACAGATACATGCTGGGAGAGAGAAGGCAGGACAGCAAGAGTGGGGACCAAGGACATTTGGCCCACTGCTTCACATAACTTAGTTGTGCCTTTGGGGCTTGCTTGGCTAGATCATGGATAAACCACTTCTATTTGATGGTGGAATGTTACTGTGCACTCCCAATGTTGTCGCTTGTTGGGTCCATCCTATTGAGAAAGAACCAGTATCCATTCATCCTTTCCTGCATATGGGGATGTTTGTATGATGTCAGAGATGGGGTCTTGAGAGAAATAGATTCCGAAATGGGTGTGTGCCTTTCAGCAAGAGCTTGGAAGACTGTGAAGAATTCGTGGGATGATAGAAGTAGGTTCTCCCACTATGGGAACAAAGGCAACCAGGGAGGGGCAGTCCAGGTGAGAGCATCTTCCAAAGGTCCCAGCTAGAAAGGAAAACATTAGGTGGAGGCGACATTGCTCATTGCCTCATGCCACCTGCTTCTTTTACAACTTCTGTGCCCCAAACCCAGAGTCCCAATAATCAAATCCGTGGACTTTGTGATATGGTTCAGGGCTCCTGCCAAGCTGCTCTGTGTGTCTGGGCTGTTTCTCCAGCTTTGTCCCAGGCTAGAACTTTGTCTCCCCTACCCCAGGAAACATTCTAGGACCAGTGGACCTCATGTTGTTTCATGACTGCACCTCCTTTCTGAACGCAGATATCTCTCACATCCTATTCTTCCTGCTTAGAACAGCTGTCCTACTTGCCTGTGGAAATCTGAATTATTTTACAGTCCAAAGTAAAAGTTACTAGCTCTAAAATCTGTCCTGGTTATTTTTTATTAATCCTTTATTGGTAAACTGTAATTCTGTATCATAGTGAGATTCACAGTGATGCATTCATATATGTACATAACATTATTTGATCTATTTCCTCCTGCAAACTTCTCCTTTCCCTCTCCTCCTCCGTCCCCCAGTCCCCTCTCCTGGCGTCTCTCCTCACCTCCATGAGGCCTCCTCTGTTTCCTATTTTCTCTCTAGTTTCCACATATGAGAGGTAACATGTGGCCGTTGATTTCCTGAGTCTGGCTGATCTCACATAACTTCATGTTCTCCAGCTCCATCCATTTTCCTGAAAATGACATGATTTCGCTCTTCTTTCTGGCCAAATGAAACTCCATTATGTGTATACACCACATTTCATTTGCCCATTCATCTGTTGATGGACACCTGGGTTGGTTTCTTAACTTGGCTATTATAAATTGATCTACAGTAAACACGGGTACGCATGTAACTCTATAGTATTCTGACTTTAATTCTTTTGGAAAAAGGGACTCTCGACAAAGGAAGAGAAGCCCTGGTGGAGTGATGGGGCGGGGCAGAAGGGAGGCAGGTGGGAGGAGGGAGACTCAATGAAGGATGAAGGAAACGCTTAAATGGACACAATGTGCATATACAGAATTATCAAAGACAATATCAATATCATGCACCGGGAGAGGAAGCGAGCGGGGTGGGGGCTGAGAGGAGGCTCGCTGAGTGCTGTGTGCATGTATGTCTCTGTTGCTCCGAACTTCATCATGTTGTGTGATTACAATGCACCAAATAAAAAAAGAAAAAAATACCAATAAATGAGCAATCGAACTAAGTAGATACCTCTCAAAAGAAGAAATACAAATGGCCAACATATATATATATATATATATATATATATACACACACACACACACACACACACACACACACACATCTATACATATATATGTTCAACATCCTTAGCAATCATAGAAATGCAAATATAAATTATACCTAGATTCCGTCTTATTCCAATTAGAATGGCAATCATCAAGAATACAAACAATAATAAAGGCTGGCGAGGATGTGTGGGAAAAAGGAACTCTTATACACTGTTGGTGGGATTGTACATTAGACAGCTACTGTGGAGAACACTGTGGAGGTTCCTCAAATGACCAGAAGTGGTACCACCATGCGACCCAGCCGTGCCACTCCTTGGTGTCTGTCCAGCTATTGAGATCAGATTTAGCACTTCCTCCCCTGGGCTTTCAGTCGTCGTCTCCATATACTCTTACATATTGCTTTCTGCATTTGGCTTTGCCTATAGTTGTTCTGGTAGGCTATAAACTCTGTATTATGGGGGTGAGTGTACACATTTTGATATCGAGCTGACCCCAAGTTTGAATTCAGATACCATCATATGCTGGCCCTATCACTTGGATGCTACTAAATACCTTTGAGGCCATTCCTCATGTATCAAAGAGGGCTCATACTAATACCTAGAGAATTGCACCATAGCGGCCTCCTGCAGTCGACTGCAAGCTCAGTCACGGTAGGGGACAGGTCTTCCTCTTTCATGCCTCTACCCCCAGCAACGAGTACAGGACATGGCATATAACCGGTGCTGGGCACACATTTGATGGATGAATCAATTAATTTGTGAGATTGTTGTAAGCAGTGGCATAGGTAATTAACACAAGGTGCTTGGCGCGGGGTAGACTTTCACTACATAGTTGCTGTTATTCAATTGAACGTGGCTGTTGCTCCAACTCGTGAAGGTTTTTGGAGGCTGGAGACCGAGTTGGTTCATTTTGTTCTCAGCTAGACCTTTCCACGTGGTAACTGCCTGGAGCCATTGAATATCATTTCATGATCTTGCAGCTGAGAACAAACCTCAGGCAGAAAACAAAACAGATGAGCTCTCTTCCGCTTAGGAGCTTATGGCTATCTGTGTCCAAATTGTAATATTGTAAACCCAGCAGCCATTTAATGTGTACATTTTCTCCTAAAGATGGACTCGTAGTTTACATTTATTGAGCATTTAGTATATGATGGGCCCTGCTCTTATTTTACTTTATTTTTAACTTATTTTATCTCTGCAAGAACACCGTGAGGAATTTGCTATTTCTATTTCCAATAAAGGGACAGGAAAAGCAAGCCCAGACAGATCGTGTGATTTCCTCAGGGTCACACAGCTGGGAGGGGCGGAGTGGAGATGAAGGCCGGGTGGGGTGGAGTGGAGGCCGGCCATGAACAGGGGGAGGAGCCGCTTCAGCAAGTTGGGCAACCTTTGAGATACGTCTTAGGGTAATATTTGTCCTGAGAGTATTTGCAAACAAACAAATAAACAAACAAAACCAAAACTAAAACAAACAAAAAACCCCCTTGAATTGTGGGATTTAAGATGGAGTGCATTTGGGTGGTAGAGGGTTCTAGAAGGAAAACTTGGGCTTTTGAGCCACGTATGCTTGGCTTGGTTCATTATTTGCCATATGACCTTGGGAAAGTTTGTTTCTGGCTTCTTCATTTGTCTTAGTTTAATCACAGGCCCAGTATTCTCTACCTCATGGGGTAGTGGTGACATGTTTGGGGTGTGATAGTGATGGTGGCTTCGGGCCCAGGAGGATTGGTTCCATTGGCTCCAAGGGGCCATTTCTTAATGGCCCTTTAAGAAAGGGCCTTTTCTAACTGCCCCTGGGGGACGGTTTGGCAAGATGCACCACCAGGAGGCCAGCAGCTCCCTTGGCCTCTACCCCTCCTTCTCTGCAGAGCTTGCACGCCTTCTGGGGCTCGAAGCAGAGACCATTTGCCCACAGGCTTGTCTCGGGGTAACGCTGCCTTCTCCAGACCTGCGGAGGGTACAAGGTGCTCTTTGCCCCCATCAGCATGGTGGGCAATCCAGACAGGCTTGTTTTCAACCCCGCAGCCCTCCGGTCCCTGCTAGGGACCATGAGCCCCTGTGAGTGGGCTCCAGCTGCCTGGCCGGGGTTTGCCCCCACTCAGGGAGGACCCGGCACTAACTTCTCCTGTTGAGAAGCTGCTGCTGCTGCTACTTTTAGTTCCTGTAGGAAAATGGTTCTCAGAAGTTGTTTGCTCCTGCGATCCAACCAAAGCGCTGCTGAAATGGAAATTATTGCAACCCCATGCCCATCACATTCTCAATCAGCACATTTGGGGTGCGGATGCAACCTCTGGTCTTTAATGAATAAGCACATGCCACAGGAGGTGTTTTGAGCATCTACATTTGGGAAATACAGGGAATTGATGGACTGGTCCTCGTTTGCCAAGGACTTTCTGTCTTAGCACAGAAAGTTCTATGTCCCCAGAACCCTCTGTCCCAGAAAACTGGGGCAGATGATCACCCTAAATATATGCAAATTCAGGCTCTTAGGGACCCTTTACCTGTGGGGGGACAGGGCTCTAAATCCCAGGCCTTGCTTGCATGAATCTTCTAAAATCACCTGTCATCAAATTCCCTAACGGCATGCTCAAGCCACAGTTGGGGACACACAATGGCCAGTCGCTACCTATCTGCTCACTGGGGTACAGCTGTGGGCAGCTCTGTCTTTTCCAGTGGTCCCCTCTTCCTGCCAGGCCACATGTGGTCCCAGGCCTGCAACTGATGTCAGCCCCTCCTCTGGCACCTCTTCTATCCCTGGCATGGTGATGTCACATGATGGTCCCCCCAGACTCCCTTGCCCTTGACCACTAAATTTGCATCGTGTGGTGACGAGGAAGGGCAGGAAAAAGTGACCTATGCCACAGAGAACAGGATCGAAGTTTCCACAGGAGCCCTGGCTTTCCAATTTAAGCTATTGCTGAGCCGGTAATACATCCTCCGTTCATCTGAGGAGACATCGCTCTCCTGGCATCTAATTCATTACTCATTAAAGCAGTTTGAAATAAGGCACAGTGTGTACTAAGAGGTGCTATATAAAACCAAATTAAATATATTTCAGTGCAAGTGCACTCAGCCAGTTGTTCCCAAGAAAACCTGGTAATTAGGACTCTAACTTGGTGTGATGGTGTAATCTAGCCCAGAAAAGATGCTTATTATAGCCGTGCTGTTCATCCAGGTACTTATGAAAATGCTTCAATTACATAGGAATATTTTAGGAGTACATACATTGGCTCGAAAAATCAGTTTTTATTGGAGGTCGCCGGTTAGCACCTCGACCTCCCTCCCAGCGTCTGTTGTTGTGAAGTTTCTTTTTTCTTTCATATTTGTTCTTCTTCCTCTCTCCCTTTCTCTCTTGTAAAGTCACTTTTGATCTTACTAATTTCAAGCAGAAAAATTGATGTTTCTGCTTTTTGGGGCTCCTTCTTTTGAGGGATCATGTTAACGTGGCTGCCACTGTGGGCTGGGTGGCTGGAAAATGGAAACGTGTTCTTTCATAGCTGCGGAGGCTGGAGACCTGCAGTCTGGGTAGGAGCAGGGGTGTGAGGGCTGACTGCAGCTTGCGGGTGGCTGCCTTCTAGATGTATATTCACATGGTGGAGGGAGGGAGGGAGGGAGAGAGAGAGAGAGAGAGAGAGAGAGAGAGAGAAAGAGAGAGAGAGAGGGAGAGTGCTCTTATATGTCATAAAGACAGCGATCCTGTGACAGGGACCCCTCCCTCATGGCCTCATCTAATTCTATTTACCCCGCAAAGTCCTCTTCTCCAAATACCATCACATTAGGATTAGGGCTTCAACATATGAATGGGGGGGCACACAATATCCTGTCCATAGCAGTCACATTTAAGAAAATATTTTCCCTCAATATGTTCTAATTTGCTTGGGGTTAGTAATGGCGCATCTGTACTAAATTATTTGACATAGATACAGAAAAACCAAGGAAAATGATATTCATACAAAATGCCAAGGTGGGCATTGAGGTGGGCATTGAGGTGGGTGCTGCTGACTGCCAAGGGCGCACCGCCTTCTGAGCCCTCTGCCTTCCCAAGCATGAGGGGGACCATGTGAGTAGTACCTGGGGGTTCTAGACACGGCTGTGGGGCTGATCTCACAGGGGCCAGAGCCAAAGGGGACTCATCTGTTCCTCTGTCACTGCTGTCTCCCTCCACTGTTCAGTGTGCCCGAAAAACCCCACACCACAGCGACCTCTGCAATGGGCAATAAAAAGTGAGCCCCATTAAAATATCAGACTTAAGGAATTTCTGAAAAATTCAAATATGTAGAAGTTCCTTCGCTGAGTTCTTCACTCCAGGGAGCCTTTGAGCATTTAAAGAATTTTCCTAAGTAGAGGGGAGATTTTCTCTGGTTAGAGAGACCCACTCGGGAGACCCACTAGGCAGTGTAGACGAAATGTCTTAACATGGCTGGCATTTGAAAGTGGCTTGCTGTCACCCACCCTTGGGTCCCAGACTCCTTCCATGGGAATCCTCCAAGTGTGTCACAAGCTCTTCCCAGCGAGCTCCTCAGGCCAGCCTCCCTGACTCTTCTGGCTCAAGGCAGGTGCCTGATCCACCAACCACAGCAGGATTAGTGGTGACTGATGTGAAGTCATCTACCTGCACCGGTGTGGGTCCCTCAGGGGCAGCACTCACTCAGTCCTCTGTATGCGAGCTCTGTGTTGGGCTCTGAAGCTACACAGTGGCTGGCAGGTGGCTCACAGTCTAGTGAGAGAGAGACAGACCAGCCTAGGAGCGTACGGTGAGTGGCCAATCACGCACACACAGGTGCCAGGGACACCTGAGGTCCAGGGACACAATTCACCCTGTGCTTGGAGCTAGCTGACTGTCACCAGGCTGCTATACCTGAGCTCAACGAAGACGTGTGGATCACACAGAGCATGGCCGGCCCCACTGGTGGCGGCTTCCACTGCATTCAGTATAAATGGCCCCCAGGCTGCATGCCCAGTCTGGCACAGTGAAGCTGAATGTGACCCAGCCTGTCCGGGTGCCAGGCTGAGCCCGGGCTGTGGCTGGTGACTCACGGTGCTCTCTCTGCTGGGCTGATCCATCTCCCTCACAGAGACATGAGCGTGAGGATAGTTGGAAACCTAGCACATGCTCAGTCTTGGGCCACAGGCAAGTGGCGACAGAAAAACCCAGCGAGGCCCTGGGTGGTGAGGATTTTGCTACTTTAAGGACGTGATTGCATGATGACTTCCTGTGATAATCAGAGACCAGGACCTCTCAGGTCCCTGTACTTCCTGGAATCCGAGGCGTCTTCATGTGCCAGCAGAATGTCAGGTCCAGGCATCCCCCTTGTCCTGGAAGAGGCTCAGCTGTGATTTCTACTCTGAGTGGGTTTCTAGGAGCTATTTGGGCAGTTGGTAAAAGTATAGTGTCCTATCGAAGCCCAGGGTGCTCCTCGGGGAAGGAGGGAGTCAAGTGGCCATACAGGACACAGTGCGTGACCATATAGGACACAGCGTGTCTCCATCAGTCCGTGGAGCCCTGTCGAGGAGGAGAAACTCACTGTGCTGAGCTCACAGCTCGGGCAGATCCTCAGCTGCTGTCATGATCTTCCAAGTTGTTTTCCTTTTCTTGACCCAGGTCCTTCTGATAGATTAGAAAACTGATAGGTATCTGTCATTGCAGGAATGAATGAATTTTAAAATTCCCTGACTGTGGTGCATCTTCCAGAACTCTGTGCCCCGGATTCAGGCATGAATCTCTATGTTGAAATGAAATCTCTGCATTGAAATTGTCTACATCGAAATGCCTTGGCTGATAAAAACCTGCCGTGAGCTGTTTTAACTCAAAACTGCTCAGTATTGGTGAGCTGGAATAAGACAGACCCACAACTGTATTCTAACATCTTCTTCCTTTTTTTTTCTTCCTTGTGTGTGTTTAGTAACAACAGTCTCCTTAAATCGTAGTGGCATATTGCCAGAGGAAAGAGAGGTGTTAATGAGACTCAGTATAAATGGAAGGGGCGCGGGACTGACAGTTTTCCGCAATGCAGTTGGCACTGGATCGAAAAGACAGGTGGTGGCACTGAGATGACCGATCACCTTAGATAATGATGAAAGAGTAGTGACAGGAGATTCGAGGACCACTGCAGAGGCGCGGCGGCCATGGAGGTGGGGGAGGCCTGCGAGGGAGAGATGTATCATGGGCTCTTCGTCACTTGGGTTCCCCGTGGAATATGAGGACATTGATGAGCAGGCCCAGCGATGTGGATGCCAGGACTCACGAGGCACAGA
>PVJS01000006.1:93655-186155 GCA_004027185.1 Glis glis
TTTTTTTTTTTTTTTTTTTTTTTTGCGGTGCTGGGGATTGAACCCGGGGCATTCTATCTCTGAGCTACACCCCTGGCCCTATTTTTTATTCTTTAATTTGAAACAGGGTCTCACTAAGTTACGGAGGGCCTCACTAAGTAGCTGAGGCTGGCTGCAAACCCGGATCCTCCAGTCACAGCCTCCCAAGTACTGGGATTACAAGTGTGCGCCACCACGCCCGGCTGGGCCTTTGAATATTTAGGTTCTGGTCTTATTGACTCAGGTCCTTTTCTCTTGCTCTTCTCTCTCCTGCCCATTTCTCTGCTCAGTTGCACACTTTTCAAAAAGCAGGCAAAAAATAAAAAGACAGGATCATCCTGTTACTTTTGGAGGGATCAGGGCATGTGCGGGGGTAGGGGAGGAGGCGGAGGCATTTGGTTGATGGAAACTTTGGGGATCATCCTTTATTTTGAATGGTCTCTGCTCTTTTCAAAGCTATGGAACAAATTTCCTAGTCTTCATAATGTGAGATAATCCCCGTTGGTCCTTTTGACCACCAAAAAAAAGGGGGGGGGGAGAGAGGAGGAAATGATTCACTTAACCCCCATGGCCACAAAAATATAAAATGTTACTTCCTAACCCCTGGGGGTGTAGGCAGCCAGAGTCAGGACACAGGTGGGGATATCTGTGTCACCAAGGGAAGCGCAGGCCTTTGTCCCAGGGAAGTCCATGAGGAGGACCGAGAGCCCTAAGCTGCAGGTAAGCTTGGGAACTCCTGGGCACTCAGCCTGCTCAACGGACATCACTGCAAAATTGAAATTTCCATACTACCGATAGGCTTTTAACATCTCAGCGTGGCAGCCAAAGGGGAAACTGCTATGACTGCCACCAGGTGATTTAAGTCACCTTTCAGATTTCCCTGCAGCACAGAATAGGACGCAATAGCGCTTGACCAGCACGTGGCACGACTATTCCTCTCCCTGCACCTCCGGCTGATGTTTACCTACGAGGTCTGCCATTTCCATGGGATTTGCTTCATGGTTTTTGTCTGAGTCCATAGATCAAGTTGAGCTTATGGAAGATCGATCAATTTCAGTTAATGTTAAAAATTAGTTCAAGACCATTTTGGAGAAAAATAGTCCTTTTCTGCTCTTTCCTAGTAATGACCTGAAATATGAGCAGCAATCTTTCTCTGGAGCTGATACCACTTGGCTTTGTGTGAAATTCCCCTAATGGCTTCGATTTAGCATTGTCACCCTGGAAATTAAAAGCTGGTGTTTAAAACTTCATTTTTATAAGAAGAACTTGACATCAGTAATTTTTATACCTTTGATTAAATAACTAAAAATACATTATTATTGGGTTAATAATTACTCTAGATATGGGCAGATTTTTGACCATTTCATTGCATTATTAGAGCACAGAAGCAAAATTTCACTCATATATTTGACTTAAATGGCAGTCTTTGGGGATTTGAATCAGAAATTATAAGTTCTACTGCAATTTACATGTTAAGTTCTGTAACCCCGTGATAGTTCAACCATTTGTTAAAAAAAACAGTAGGTGGCCTGTGGTCTGATTTTCAATGAATAATTTTATTTTACATCCAGCACAAGGTCCAGCTGAATGTTTCATTACATTAAAATTTCACCAAGTGACAAAAACCTTGTAATTAAAAAAGCGTTAACTTTTTGCAGAGTGCCCAGGTAATTTTCAAAACCATTCCTTCCAAATGTGGTTGGGATGGCATTACAGAAATTTCCTCACATAACATCTTTAGACATGTTTTCATTTAAATTATTTAAGCTGTGATTTTTTTTCTTCTTTCCCAATGAGGAACCTTAAATAATTCAATGGAAATAAGGAATTAAGTTATTACTTAACAGTGACCTCCTGGACCAGACTCCAAAAGCATTGTATGTGGTTTATGCTACTGTATTGTCATTCCTTTTTTTTTTGGATGCCTTTTATTATTTTACAGTAGTTCACAATTTATTGCAGTTGCCTTGTTCTTGTGACGTTTGTGTAATTAGTGAAGCTTCTCTGGTGCGCCTTCATAAAAGGAGGAAAATCAACGTGGTTGTGTCAGGTCCCTGTCTCCTGTGAGGAGAACTCCCAGAATTACCCATGCCATCTGAGATCCCAAAATACCCATCTTGCCCACGGGTACCTGTAGGGTCTGCAGTGTACTGACATTATTCTTAGACACACTGCCTGGGACTTCTAGGAATGGTGTCCCAGCAACGACCAATCGGGATCCGCCTGTGATCTGGCGCTGCCGTATACATTTGGGTAGGGACTACTGCTTCTAGAAAACATTGAAAAAGAAAAAAAAAACCCACATCACCCTCAGTGTTCAAAGCAGAGGGGTCGTGAAAGAAACAGCACCAAGCCAACCACAGTGGAGCGGGCTTCTGGGAATGTTGGCAAGTCTGGTGCAGGCTCAGAAATGTGGCTGTCCTGTGGAGTGGCCCTTCTTTGTGGCCGAGTGAAATCCTTAGTCCCCTCTCTGGGTAGCAGGCAGAAGAGTATTTCCTGGTGAGGAGAAATCTAGACCTTTGGTGTTCTCGTGGCATTCTTTGAATGCCGTTGGGTTTCTTGCTTTGTGTGTGTATGTCTGTGGGTGCGTGTCTATGTATAGTGAGGATTTTTTTTTTTATCCTTAACACAATATAGATTGTTAGTACATGTGGCCCGAGGCTTTTAAAAGGGAAAAAAATAGATGCACACATTTAAATCTGTAGACACAGCTTGGAAGAGCCTGTACCACTCCCTCTGCTCAGTTACGTTGTCTGGAGTAGTCTACAGATGGGCACCCTTGGTATGTAAACCTGCGCTGTTCCTGTCAGCTTCTGTCTCCTTCTCCACGAAGTGTCGCTAATTGGGATGTGAGTTTAAAGGGAAGAAGGAACAAATTAGAAAGACATGTATTTCCACCCAGGTAGGAACAGAACGAGGCAGGTCATTTAATCACCGCTAGAGGTTAAGTCAACGGAAACCGGAAGAGAGCTTACCTGGATGAGGCCCGAGACTCTCAGTTTTACCAAAAGGTAAAAGAACAAAAGCAATATCTACCAAGCAGGAAAAAGAAAAGAAAGGAAAAAGGTCACATCTGGCTCATTCTTTCCTGCCCACAGAGATGTTCCTTTTTAGATGTCCCTCTTAGCTCTTTGAGAGTCTGGTGATAAATCCATGTATCCTTTTTGAATGACACTTTCTCTGATTGGGTCCTACTAACCAGAAGAAGAGAAGCATTGATTAGTAATACTTAGTAAAGAGTTCATGTGATTCTTGACATCACCCCCTAGAATATGGGCCTTGTGGAAATGCCTAAAAAATAAAAGGGGTGTGTATGTGTGTGTGTGTGTGTGTGTGTGTGTGTGTGTGTGTGTTTTACCATAATAAAGAATAAAGGGAAATTTCTTTGTACAATTTGAACCTGAAGCATTAGAGCAAAACTTACAAGAGGTAAGAAAAATTTCTCCCAAATACAATGGATCAAACATACCCCAAACCAGCCCCAAGAATATTACTGGTGACCAGACAGGTGTCAACAGAGGAGGCGCACAGTGACTATTTCGCTTGAGTTAAAAACCCAACATGAATTAAGACTTGACCGGAAATACCTTGAATATTCTGGTGATGGGACATGAGAATGCCCCATTCTGTGACAGATCTGTGCCGTCGTGGTTGGCGGCTTTTATATTTGAGGTGGGTAAAGGGTTTCGAGAACATCATGCAAAGTTGTCACTTCCATTTCTGAGCTTTTGCTAGTATGTTTCTATTTAAAGAATTTTTTACAACTAAAATTTTTTTCCACCCCCTTCTGTCCCTCACTTTCCACATCTTTGGGGTGGATTCGATCCCCTGCAGGGACAAAGCAGTGTCCCGTGCCATCGAGGGAAGCCAGGCATCAGTGCACAGGCCTATGGATCAACAGGCTGCCACCACATACACCCAGCATGTGTCCAGTGTCCAGAGGGCGCCAGGAAGGTGTTGGGTTTCTCTTCTTTCCCATCCATGATTGGTTCTGTCCCAAAAGAAGTCTTATGAACAACAAAGCTTCAATCTTTCATCAAAATGCAGGTAGGTCCAGCAAAAACTTCTGAATATCCTCCAAAGAATAAAGCCCATCTTCTGCATAGACACCCTCATACAAGTCAGACCCCAACATTTTCAGCTCATTGTCTGTCAAACCCTGTTGGGCAATCTGCAATGACAAGATCCCTGGGCTTTCTTCCCGAGTGTCCCTGCTCTTCTGTGAAACAGCAGTTCCAACCTAGAGAGAGGACAGGTCTGTGGACGATAAGAGACAAAAGAGTAATTTTAGCACTTACGTATTGGCTGATTTGGGATATTGTATGACATTGTTCTTGACTAGGCATTGGAAATTTTAAAAATATATCGGCCAATAAGAAATAGCGAATGGCAATAGGACTCTAGAATACCATATTACATTAAAACTAGGATCGGTTTAGGATTGAGGCTGTTTCTCCCTTCTTGTTCCTCTTTGCCTCTGCATAAAATTAAACAGTCACTACATATGGGTGACCCACCTTTTACAGAGACATTTCACTGTTGGTCTGTTGCATTTGGGGGGAAAATTTTTCAAAAAATGTTTACATTTTTTCCAATCTATTTTTCTTGTTTGCAATATTTCAGAAGGTCCACTTCTAATGGTTGGGAATCCCAAATAAATAATACATGATCATCATGCAGATCCAAGAACCATCTTTTAGATAAACCACTATGGCAAGTATTGGAAGCCAAAATGGCTTCCAAAGAAAGGATTTGTAGCAATCGAAAGTAAAGAGCAGATTGAGTTGAAAAAGTATCACCAGCTAAACTGGACCATGCACTCTCTCTGTCTCATCTGGATTTACATAGGGTGTAGACTGTGAGCCCATCCTGAAGGCTCCTGTGAGCTGTGTTAAGTGGGATTAGGAGTAGAACCTACCTCTTACAAAAGGTGCATAAATTGTGAGTGAAAATCTGTGTAGATTCCTGCTAGCGGATGAGCCCCTGTGTACAAGAGATATTTCTGTTCCATTTGCTGGATAGTTTTTTTTTTTATATAAAAATGCTTCTTTAGTTTCGTTGTATATTTTTTCTAGGAAAGGGTGAAAAATACCTACCAGAGCAAGAGAGGCTGCTCTGCTGCCTTCTGAAATACGGAAACAGTTTTGGTTGTGTAGTGCTCTGTAAGAGGACCCCCCCCCCAGCCCCAGCCAATCTTCCCCGGGGCTAACAATTCTATATCCAAAGTAAATCTAGCTAAAATTAAGAAACAGAGCATACAGCTGCCCTTACTCGTGCCCACAGATGTTACCAAAATCTGATTAAAAAGCCCCTAATCCCCTGCCGCACCTTTTCATTAATGTAATATTCATTTTTGCCAAATATCTAGCAGAGGGGGGAAAAGGGAGAAGGAGGAGAGTGTGCCGGATCACCCGGGTGCCTGCAATCTGAGGGGGGAAGACAAGGAGTTGAGGCAATCCATGTGCTGAAATATTTTTGCTTCTTTTTCTAGAAAATGTGCAATTTGGTCAGGCAGAAAAAATTGAACAGAGCCTTCCAAGCAATAAATCACTGGATTGCTGGTGACATTCATACAATGCGGATATAGTGTTAACTGTAGGAGTCAGACAGCCCTTCCTGCGCCCAGCCTGTCCCTAGGAGGTGACCTTGTGACGGGGCGGTAATCAATCATCCTGGCGTAGGACACACTGTTTTTGTTTAATATTACACTATTGGAATATATAGTAAACAAAGTGTAAAGGAAATTTGGAGAGCGAGCACTATATAAGGAACGCTGTAATATGCGCTGCCTGCAGGGACGCACCTTGCTCTCCGCAGCCTGAGAACATCGTCCCTTCCCCGGATCCACAGTGTCAGACGCTGAGCACATCTGCATCGCCAAGGTGGCGTTGCTGGTACCTAGCACGGAGCGTGCAGACAGTTAAAATTTTAAGGGGAATAAAACCTGAAGTTTGTAGAGACTGGAGGTATGATTTACAGTCCTCAACTGGAATAGAGTTTTGAGGCTCGGTCTCCGTCTCACCGCCTCCCTCCCCCTTTGTTTTCCCTTTTACACCTCACCTCAGTGTTTTTCTGAACAATATACTTGAGAAAATAATGGAATTTAGCTTCAGAAACACAAATTCAGGCATGTATCTTGTCAAATCCACATCCCCCAGAATATTCTGGAAGGGAACTGAACCTTCCGGAAGAACACCGGGATCCATGTTGAGTGTCTCGTGTGCTAACACAGGCCAGCTCCTCCTGGCCTCAGGCAGCTGGTGTGGAGACTCTATTGTCTTCAAAGTGAGTTGCATACAGGACATAGGAACCCAGGGCCTTGGTAACTGGCTGGGGGTAATTTTCAATGTCAGCCACTCTGGGGCCAGGTTAATCCACAGTGCTCATCGCTACTGATCAGGCCGAATTGTATGGAGGAGATTTTCAAGGAGAAAGAGGTGTGGATGCATTCACCATGCAAAGTACCAGGACTCTCAGTTCTTCTGCGCCCTCTGGTTTTCCTCCGGGTGGTGAGCCCTCTAAACAGCAGGTTGGGGTATGCGTGGATTTTGCATGTTTGAGGTGCACCTGTCCATCCACAGAAGGGGTGGTGGGATGGCTTTGTTCAGGGTGTACCATAGTCAATCAACAGGGACTGTGAGCCTGAGCTCAGGGGAGAATTGGCCTCCAAGCACACATAAGTGGAGAACTTTCCACAGCTCACTGAAGTGACGCGTTTTAGCTCACATCGCATCCAAGCATCTTCTCCCCAGCATATCTGAGTTCTCCTTGTTGTTCATGGAAAATTGGCAAGTCAGAAACAGTCAGTTGATTTTTACAATGTGAGTTGTGGGGCCTCTAAATGAGGGTGATGATCATACCATGCAGAGGAGAACAAAGCAGGGGCTTTGAAACCAATGTCGTGAAATGCGTTCAGAAAGAGTAGGCAGCCGCGCGTTTCCCGCGTGGGCACAGAGCTCATTTCAATCCCTGGAAATGAGGCTCCAGGACCACACACCCGAGCTTCTCTCGGGGCCGCCGCAAGTAGCATCATACTGAAGGGTGGGGGCTTCGGCGAAGCCCCATCACACATAGGGCCCCGGATGGCAAGAGAGGCAGCTTGAGTCTGCAGAAACCCCAGGACCATCGGGCAATGCTAAGAAAGATCTGGAAAGGAGGGGGAGATCTGAGGCCACAGAAGGGCCTGGTCATTGGACGAGATTTCTGGCTTTAGTCAACAAAGGTCCCACATGGACCTGACAGGGTGGGGTGGTTCAGACCAGCTGTTGACAGCAAGTCAATCCAGATGTGTGTGTTGAAGTTTTTTTTTTTTTTATCAAGCCAGAGGAAATCTCGCTTCATTTTTATATCAAACATCTTCAGAAGAGGCAACTTATTTTCCAGTGGGAGAGAGAGATGGAGGGACATGGAAACAGAGATAAATAACCCCTTGTCTGAGACCAAAATTGCCTCTGGGAAGCCAAGACAGAGGATGGGGAGCAGATGGAAAATATGTCACACACACACACACACACACACACACACACACACACACGCACACACACACGAGTCAGCCCTCTGTCCAGCAGCCCCACAGCACAGTCCGTGGCACCGGCAGTAGGTTGCGCAGAGCTGCAGGGCCTGGCCGCTGCCTCCTGGTGGCCAGTAGGAGGCACTTGAGATGCAAACGCCTCTCCTCTTTCTTCCTTGAATTAGTCCAGGAGCCCCAGGAGCAATGCCGCGTGTGCCTTTGTTAATTCACACATTAAAAATAATAATGATAATAAAATCAGCCGTCAGTAAACATGTGGTCTTCCAAACTGTCTTTGAGGAAAGCCGTTGTAGCCCGTGAAATATGATAAACTTTTAAGTAGCAAAGCCCCTTGGAAAGCTCCATCAGTTGGAATCAGCAGTATTTATTTCTCTTTCTTGCTGAAGCATGTGCTTCCGCGTGCTTTGTATTCATGCTGGGAGACCTTCCCTTCTCTCTGCCTAGTCTAGCTCAGCAGATGAGCTACATGGGTCTATGAAATATGTCGTCCTCCCTGCCCTCAATGCTGTCTTCTCGTTGCTAACCCTTCCTGGGCAGAAGATGTCCTAGGTATCTTGTCTCAATAGACAATGTTATTCTCGAAGAAATGCTACTGTTCCCCCCAGCAGGGGTGACTTGTGAGCAAGTGGTCTTAATATGCAGCAAGAAATTACAGACAACTGAATCCAATTTGCATAGCTTTAGCTGTGCTAAAATTCTAGTCTCCAAAGGATAAATGCAAAAAAAAAAAAGTGGTCTATCTTTGTGTGTTTAATTATCTGACTTTAGCTAAGTTATAATTGCTACAATGAGCATTTAAGGAATTTTTTTTGGACAAAAGCTGTGAGCATTTTTCAAATTACTGGATAAGAAAACTATCTAAGTGAGTAAAAAAATAAGACTATAGAAATGCATTTACTGGGGTGGTTAAAATGAGAGGTGACATAAATTATTAGCATCTCCCGATTCTGCTTGATCCACCAACACTCCCAGAAGCCCCATACTTAATATAAATATGTTTATGGAGTTTTTAGAAACAGAAAGTTAAGATCTGAGACAAAATGCCATCTCCTTTCATCATAAATGATAAGCATTTATTTTTTAGTTAAAACCGTGCAATTTTTATTTGAAGGGCAAAAGGTATATTTTAAAAAGAAAATCAAAATACAAGATTCATTGTTTAGCCTGGAAATTTCTCACCAACAATAAAAATGGAGTGTCTATAAAAAATGTATTGTTCTCAACCTTAAGGGGAGAAACGAATGTGATTCTTCAAATTTGCTTTTCCTTTAAATGTGTGGAAGGATGGGGCTTATGTACTACGTGACTCCAGAAGCAATTTATTGATTTAAAATAATAGTAATGTGCACTTTAGGATCTTACCTCCGAAGACCTGCAACGTGAAATATTCCAAACAAAATACCAAGAAGAGAAATGTAGCTCAGAGCCATCTGAATGTGAACAGGCGCCCGGATTCCTTTTGGTGGGTGCACATTTTAAATATCTCTCACAAATCTCTGCTCCAGGAAAAGAATCCAGACTTTTGCCAGTCATGTATCAAAGAATGAACACAAACGAAGGACTTCCTGGAATGAGGAAATATTTATTAGACTCAGGTACCTGGCAAAGAACACAGGACCCCATGTTTAGAGGATTTTATCTTTTGTTTAATCAACAGCTGTTGTGAAGGCTGAGAAATCTACCTGCAGGGAGAAAAAAAGAGAGACCTGTATTTGTATGTGTATTTATTATGAGACACATTGATAAGCTTTATCAGGTATCCAAATTTCCAATAGTTTTTTTTTTTTTTTTGTAAATGTCAAAGGCATTCTTTTTGCATTAAATAAAAGCGAGACGAGAGGGGAGTCCGCTGACAGGTTACTGGGAATTCAACACACAAATACTATCAAAGCCGCGTGGGTTCCCTCGCAGAATCACATTACATACCTATTGCAAAGCTGGGGCTCTTTGGGGAATGTTCATTTTCGCTCCAGTACCGTTCCCGAGTCCCACCTCCTGGAACAATCATGGGTGTCAGGTAGAGTCGGACTAGACAGGATTAAGCTATCACCCCCCCTGCTGTGTGTTAATTTATTGTTTCAGACATTTTCATATCTGATTCATTTTCACCCGCTCCGCTGCGGTCGCACAAAGTTCTCGGTCTCTGCCAGTCCAAGTGGCACCGGGGTGCGAGTAGCTGGCACCGTGAAATGGCTTTCTTCACAGCGCACGCCCAGGTGCGTCCTTAGAGAGCACAGCTGTGCCTGCCTGCAGGACCGGGATTAGGACGCGGCGGTCCGGGCCAGCCAATATGCTTAGGTGTGACACAGAAGCCAAAATCCTGGCTTTTTAGTAAACAAGAAAGGAAATTGTGATGCTGCCGAGAGCCCAGCGCGAGACGTCTTTAGGAAATGGTGTTATTTCCTCAAGAAAAGACAGGGTCACAGCTGCTTGGAATTTATATCAAAAATACCTTCTCCCTAGTTTTGTTCTGAGCTCCTGTAGAACCTGCTGGAAAGGTGTTTGCTTCTGTTTGTCAGTTGAATGCACCAGGTCCTCCCCTCCAGTTTTGCCCCAGGCTCAGTCGCCTGTGTTGCAGGAGTCCAGCACAGAGAGACGCTGGAGGAGGCCAGAGAAAGAACTGGAGGGAGCGAGGCAGGCCTCGGCTATTCCTTGCCTCGCAAAAACCCTCTATGCTGATTTAAAAGGAAATAATAATAAACCCCAAACATTTAATTCAGACAGTTAAGTGGGACAAGCAAGGAAATTGTGTTTGCCCAGGCAAGAGGCATTAGGCAGGGGCTTTGGAAAGCTGAGGGTGCTGGGCGAGGGGAAGGGGTGAGTTGGATCTGTCAGCCCTCATGCATTTGCCCACACCTTCCCAGGGAGGAAAGCAAGTTCCTGATAAAAGCACCTGGCGTGGCTCCGGCTGGGGAGGGACCTCCCCTCCCCTCTGCAGGGGGAAAGGGAGGGCTTCTGAGAGTCATCGCAGAGCACTGCGCTCGCTGCCAGCACACCTCTCCTCTATGCTGATCTTACAGCTCGCGGGGGAGAGTGGGGCTTGAAATCTAGTTCGGTCTGATATCGAAGGCTCCCATTTAAAAAGCTGGCAGATGACAAGCATATTTCTACTGGTTTCTTTTTTTTTCCCCCTCAATGAACAAACACAAACCCTTGTCATTCCAGGTACAGTGATGAAGGGCCCGGGAATGTCTTCGGGGCCTTCCTCTTGGGCGACTGGTTTAGAAAATCAGGCCACGACTTTTATCAGCACAACACGTCTTGCTTGCCATTTAGGAAATAATTGCGAGTCGCATGTTGCTAGTGACAGGGACCAAGCACTGTCTGACACTTACTGGGGAAGGAAAAGGGCCTCAGAGCCCCATTTTTGTTTTTGTTAAAATTAAAATGTTACCGTGAGTGTTCGGAATGGCACAGGGCAGATGCTGACGGCTGACACACGGGTGTGCAAAAGCACCCAGACACGGAGGATGAATGTAGAGCTGCTAGCTGTGATCCGTTAGGTTTCCATAAAGCGAGCAAGTGCTTAAAAATCAGACCTACTTGACAGGGTGGGGGGCTCCTGGCCTTCTTCGGATGAGCCTTATAAATGCCTACAGGGGTGTGGGACAGGCACACGTGCACAGAAGTCCTCTGTTCAACTTTATTGAATTCTGCTAGGATGGCAGACTGAAGTGATTTTAACACTTACCAACTGGATTTATGATGGCTGTGTCATCCACCCTGTTTCTGACATCAGGAAATGTTCAACATGAGGGACTCGTTCAATGATTTTTTTTTTAAGTACACTATAAAACATTTCAGTCTCCTCTCCTTCTGAAATCCATAAATGGCTAATTTCATCTCGTAGTCATACAGTTGGAATCGGAGAGTTTCATCTGCTAATTATTTGGCACCGTTTTGCGGGTTTAAATCATTATGATACATTGTGTGACGGAGACGGCAGCCTGAATTCACCGTGGGGAGAAGCTCTGGGCTGCCACTCTGGGCTTGTGTTGGCTTTTTGGGTAAAAATCTAAGCTCTCCTACTGTGGGTGCTGCAGGTTAGACGGGGCTACATTCAATGAATATTGGGTGTCTGGGTCCAAAAAGGATTAAGTACATTTACCTGTGGGATGGACGTGGGCAGAACAAAGACCCAGGACATGCAGATCCTCTATCAGGATTTGAGAATGAATTGTAAGGAATTTTTGAAAAATGCAAAACAAAACAAAAATCCAAGCAATTCATAATGAAAGTATTTTTTTTTTTAGTCTTTAAAACTGGGTTTTTTTTTTCTCCCTGCTGAAGACACTATCTCTCAATAATAATCTTTTTTTTTTCTAGTTGGAATAAAAAGAGCTCACCTCTGAATTTAAGTCCAAGAGCCCTCACCTTTCAAAATGTGGTAACTGCTTGAATCTTAGCATTCATGGAAAAGATGGCCGTGCTCCTGCTCCGGTGTTTGTGAAGGCAAATGGATCTGAGGACTTGGGGGGGGGTGGAAAAGAAGGGATATTGTGTGCTTGTGGAAATCCATCTTTTCTCCCTCTCTCTCCCTCTCACTCTTGGCTAATTAACAGCACGCCTGTTAGCTGGTTATATTTTATCTGCAACTCAGAGGCTTGCTGCGGTTTTCTGGAAGGTTGCTGCTGATTGAGCCCAGGCTCTGTGTGTCTGGTTACACGGAGACCGCGCGGCACAGCGGGCCAGCCTGTTGTACCTCCTGTATCGACTGCGCGCTGGCCATGGCTGCGGCATGCCATATATCATTCCCAACTCGCAGCGCTGTTTCCTGAAGTCAAAATAACCCTCTCCTTCACTCCCATTATCACAAATCATTCTGCAATCCAACTCCCCGAGTCGCGTTAGGACGCGGGCAGAGTGATAGAAGTCACAGTGGTGCTGGAGCGACCGGGATCCCTGTTCTGGATTCGGAGGAATGTTTCGGCTCCCTACCTGGCTGAGACATCCACACCACAGGCCACCTAGGCGGTGATGGCTTTTTAATTTTTCATTTTAAAGCAATAGGAGAGGGGAGGATGTGAGCGAGCTCGGCAGGGCGTGCGCTCCTCACCCTCCAGGGCTCTGCCGGGGGAGCTAAACGTGCCACGTTTAGTCTCAGCCAGCAGCAAAACCGAACCATGGAAAGGCAAATTTGGGGGCCACCCACTCAACAGATCCCCCCATGTGCCTGCTGCTCTCTGGCTCACCCCTGTCACTGCTGAGTGCTGGGGCTTTGAGAAAGGAGCTATGACTGCTGGGATTGTAGAAGGCCACCAGTGGCCCCCATGGTGAACTGGGTGCAGCGGGTCGCTGATGGCAGCCAAACATCAACACCTGTGTGTAGGGGAGAGGGCTCTGTGGGTGGTTAGTGGTTAGTTTCTCTATTTTTTATTTACTGAACATAATTTTTAAGTATTAAAAAAAGGACATAACAGAATAGAAAGTGTGGTCCTTTCATGTTACCCCCATCAAATAATGGAGTAACATCAATAATTCACACACGCACACACACACACGCACACACACACACACACACACACGCACAGAGTCACAATCTGTTCATTTATAAATCCTTAGTCATCCACCACAGTGTTCAAGGAGCTGAGATCCAGTATGTCATACCAACGCAAGCAAACCAAGTACAACAAACATTCCTATACAGGCACCAGGTTTTGTGCAAAACAAAAGAAAGAAAGAAAGAAAGAAAGGAAGGAAGGAAGGAAGGAAGGAAGGAAGGAAGGAAGGAAGGAAAGAAGGAAGGAAGGAAGAAAGAGAGACAGATTTCTTAATATTTGGAACAAGTTTCCCCTGGTCCCCATGTCATTAACTGGTTACAGATAAGGACGTTGGGATCATTAAGGTCAGGGTGTCTGATTCCCAGGTCCTCTGGATCAGAGAGCTCAAGGGTCAGCTCCTCCTCCCTGTGGGCTCCTTCCCTTCTTGCTGGGGCATTGGCGCAAGGTGGCAAAGGCTCTGGGTTTGCACTATCAGCCACCACGGCTGTGTTTCCTGAACCTTCTGTCCCTTCTTCGGAAGTCAGAGCAGCCTTGCTTTGGCGAGATGACAAATGAGACCAGTGGCTGTCTCTGCAGTCTGGCTTGTGAGTCGCTGCAGGGACCCCCTCGCTCCTCACTTCTGGGAAGCATGCCCCGGAGTGAAGACAAACAACTCTGGGGGAATAACTGGATCCTACACATGACACCGCACCTGGCACAGCGAGTGCTCCTCACCTCCGTCGCAGGAAGCCAGGTGCCAGGCAGGAAGCTGGTGCGCCTCTTGTCCATCAGGAGAAACCGAGGAACACCAGGCTCGCTGGTTTTCCAGGGCTCCAGAAAGAGCCCTGAGACAAGGCCATCTCGGGGCTGTGAGAGCCGGCTTTCCCTGCCAGGCGTCACCTGCACGTAGCAGTGATAGGGCCTCTCGGTGGCATGCCAGGCTCACACACCAGGGCTGATTTTCACAGCCCCAAGGAGCTCTTCTCCCCTGGGCTAGCACCCAGCTGCCTCCCTGCACCCCTCAGACTCACTGCTGAACACTCAGCCAAGTAGAGACCCTTGCATCCCGCTCTGGAGCCAGGACCCGTCTCAGCACTTCTGTGGCTAAAGAGGAGGTCGTTGGTGCTGTTGCTTTCATATTTGAGTCCTGATTATCTTGGTGCAGGGGAAACTACTTGGGGTGTGTTGAACATTTGCCCCCTAATATGTCCACATGCTAATCCCCGGAGGAAAGGACTTCTCAGATGTGATGAAGCCAAGGATCTTGAGATGGGAGATCGTCCTACATCATAAAGGGCACCCAGTAGAGTCCCAGGATCCTTAGAAGAGGCAAGAAAGACTGCATTAGTTGGAGGAGAGGGAACCAGGGAGCAAGAACTTGGAGTAAGGCGAGGAGGGGGCTCCAGTCCAGGAATGCCACCAGTGGCCTCTGGAGCTGGGAAAGGCGAAGAGCCCTGGGAAGGAGCACAGCCCTGCAGACTCCTGACCTCAGAGCTGCAAGAGGGTAACTGTGTGGCTGTGCATGGCTGTTTGTGGTGCTGTTACAGTGGCCCTAGGACACTGCTACCCTGGCATAGCATGTGCTCCTCCTGGGAGCGTGGAGTCTTGGCATTCCGGCTCCATCTTACTCAGCCCCAGTATTTCCTGACCCTTCTCTGACTCTCATCATTGCTGTGTGGTGCACTGGGGAGACGGAGAGCTGACTCTGACCTCTGCAAAAGGCACGAGCAGATCCAAACCATTTCTGAGGCTCCAAAGAGTAGGTGTAGAAGTCTTGATGTTTAAAAAGTGTGTGTGCTTTTGTACTTACCAGTTGGCTGCCTATGTAGTATTTCTGCCTGGGCTAAAACCCAGCAAGGTCTCCTGAGAAAGGCCGACCATGTGAGATTGTCCAACAAATGGTATTTGGATAAATTCTGGGTAAGCAGCTGGGTTTTCACATGCTCTTCCAACCCAAACTCGGGAGCCATGTGAAATTTACACACCGTTCCTTAGTGGTCTGCGGGAACGGGAGAGAGTTGTGAAATGGGAAACAAGAGTGCTCCGAGAGCAACCCCAGTCGTGACCTCAGGGCAGGGGAAACTGTTTAACACCCCAGCACCATATATCCTGGTCCTAGGAGGCAGAGCCCTGCAAAGAACAGCGCTGAGCTCCAAAGCCAGAGTCTGGGCGGTGCTGGTGTGGTTCTCAGCACAGCTGTCCTATGCCCGGGCACGAGTCAGCAAACTGGCCATGTGGCCTACAGTACAATGTACTGGAAGTAGCGCCCCCTCCTGATGACCTGGGCATTCCCCCAAATAATCATGTGGAGTGATACTAAATCTCCCATTAAATTATAAGCCCTTCCCCACCGTTAGCAATCCAGTTCCTGATTTCTACACTTCCCCACCATTTGTTAAGTGTACCTTCTTCATGAAAATTTTCAACCAAAGAGGCATGGAAAAGCCATGCAATTGTATATAAAGTACACACATCTCTGTGAGCATCATCTTCCCATGTCACCTTTCTGGGATGGGCTTCTGCATTCTATGGAACAGGATGAAGCAGCCCAGAACTCTAGAGTGTTGGGAACAGACAGTATTTTATGCACTACCCTCTGTCTTAGTTGTATGGATGTGGCTTGTATGGACATAATTTATTTTCACATTTTTGACAAGCTTGACAGATTCAACAGTGAATGAAACACTAAATAATGGTAAAACTCATTTATGGGATCCAACTTATGAAAGACACACACACACACACACACACACACACACACACAACCATGGGATCACAAATGAGGCCTAATGGCATCAATTTGAAACCTCATCTTTGACTCTGCTGAAATTGTATGAAACAGTGGAGGGGAAAGAATAAAAATTAAAATGTACTAAAAGGAAAAACTTAGTTCTGTGTTTACAACTCCATCTTGCACCATTGCTGTGAGTGGAAATGGTCCTGTGTTCCAGCACAGGCCATCCTTGTGCTATTGAGATTTGTATTTGATGGTACAGGGAGGAAGATCGAGCCTCCTCTTATTTCTGGGTCATCCATGAAACACTTGCTGCCAAATTAGCATAATGTAAAAGCCCAAACTAAGAGATGCTAACTGGTAGGCTCAGTGTTCGGGTTTTAAATAGGTTTTCAACAGAGCCATAATAAAACAACCAATCTCAGTTGTAACTTACCAAACACTGATCCTTTGTCCAGTGTGTTGCATTAAGAATAAAAGCACAGATTGAATCAAGGGGGTCACACGATGGAATGAACATAATACTTTCTACAACTCAGGGATAACCACAAATGCCATGAAATGACATAAAACACTTAAAAAATCAATTCATGAATACACTAGGCAAAGAAACAAGGATGATGGATCAGAAAATTGGAAGAATCTCTCAGAGGTGGAAAGAGGAAATTAAAATGAGGACAGCCTTAGCCCAAACTGTGTGGAGGAGAAACCTCTGGATAGAAGCCCGGGGAACATGAGGGGCTGGGATGTCCCCCAGAGTAGCTGTGGAAGAGCAGCAGCTGCCAGAGCTGTGCTGACTGAGGCCCCTCCCCACCCAGGGCCCAGCACTGTACAGCACCAATGTCTGCCCCAGAGGGATCCAAAAGGAGGAGACTAGAGACCGGCAGGTGTATTGTCCCAGGAGGGCCCAGAGCCCCCACCCACAGCACAAAAGAGAGTGAAGGGAGCAGAGGAGAAGTATTAGCCAGGAAGCAATGGGATACTATTTCCCAGAGCTAAAGAAATACCCGTGTCTTCTGAGCACAAAGCAGGTGGGTGAAAAGATGGACATTGTGCCTCATTGCTGTCGAATTTCTGAGCCCCAAGGGAACAGGGAATTAAAGGCTTTGAGAGAAAGGAAAAGAAAAAGTATAGAATCATACTGACTTAAATCTACTCAGCAACAACAGAAGTAGAAAGCACTGAGAGATATTCCCAAAGTTCTGAGGGAAAAGGATTTCAGACCTAGATTTGTATACCCAGCCAAACTGTCCTCCGATATGAGAGCAAAATAAACACATTTTCAATCTAGAGGAACCCATAAAGTTTGCTTTATCTAGACCTGCTCTGGAGTGATAACTAGGGAAGGAGCTTCAGGAAAAAAAAAAGCCAGAATAAACATACCAGGTTTACTATTGACCCTACCTGTCATGAAACAGAACTCTCTCTGCAGGCCGTTTGTCCTCACAGAACCTCAGTTTTCTCATCTGTAAAACAGAATAATTGCTTCATTCACAAAGCAACTACAAAGATTGGAGAAAACAAATGTGGAGCTACTGCTTGCTACACAGCAGGTGCACAAGTGTTTGTACACTGGGTGGATAGGCTATTGTGTACACACACACACATACACACACACACACACACACACACACACACACTTGGCCAAACTTAGATTCTGATGCTAAGGACAGAGTTCAAATCAATTCTTTGAATTTGTCATGTCAAAGGAAGTTAGATTTCTATGAATGGAAATAAAATGAATTTATGCTTTCTAATTCTTAGTTTTCCCACAAATACGTTAAGTTGGTAAGATTCCCCTCAATATATTCTACTCCCTTCCATGCTGTAATTTCATCTGTGCATATTTATTTGAACTCTTTGGGGCAGCCATGATACTAAACATATATCTAGGATTAAATGAATTTATCAATCATAGGGCTATTATTACCCAATAATGATTTTTTGCAACAATTTTTACATCCGACTATTCTTTTAGAAGGGGTTAAGCAAGAAGTGGGAAATAGAGTGTACTGTTCAACTACACTATATATTTTATTATCAAAAGTGTTCAATTTCTTTTCTGCATAACTCATTTGAAGATGATTGAGTATATTCAAAGAAAGTTGACCTTATAATAAGTTTTGCCATTCTAAAAGTGGTAGACATTTTACATACAGCTCAGTAAAGTAAAAAGAATGAAGTAAAAAAAAAGTAAAGCGATATAAGCTGGATTGTTTTCTGTGATGGTGGCGGTTGATGATGATGATGCTCTTGGAGCTTCTGAGATACTTTCAACTCCACACTAAATGAAACAAAAATTGTTCAGCCTCTATGGAAAATAATATGGTGACTTCTCAACACATAAAATATAGAATTGGCATATGATCTGGAAATTCTGCTTCTGAGAATATACACACGGCAGAATTGGAAGCAGGCTCTCAAATAGATATTTGCACACTCATATTCATAGTGGCATTATTCACAATAGCCAAAAGGTGGAAGAAGTAACCCAACTATCCATTGATGGATGAATGAATAAACAAAATTGATATGTTCCTTACCATGGAATATTACTTAGCCTTCAAAAAGAAGGGAGTCCTGATACATACTATAATATAGATGAGTCTCAAAGACATGGTGCTAAGTGAAATAAGCCAGTTACAGGAAGTCGTATGCTGCATGATTGTACTCATATGAGGTCCTTAGAGTAGTCAAATCCATAGAGACAAAAAGTAAAGTGGTGGGTTCTGGGGCTGGGAGGAGGAGGGAAAGAGGAGTTAGTGTTGAGTGGGGATAGTTTCAGGGTTTCGAGGTGAGAAGAGTTCTGGGGGTGGACAGTAGTGACGGTTACACAACAGTGTGAATGTGCCTTATGCCTCTGACCTGGACTCTTCAGGATGGTTTGTATGGTAAATTTTATGCTGTATGTTTATAACCACAATTAAAAATAAAGAAAAAGCAAATTGAAGCAGGGCGTGGTGGCGCACGCTTGTAATCCCAGTACTTGAGAGGCTGAGACAGGAGGATCCGGGTTCGTGGCCAGCCTCAGCTACTTAGTGAGGCCCTCCTCAACTTAGTGAGACCCTGTTTCCAAATAAAGAATAAAAAATGGGGCTGGGGTGTAGCTCAGAGGTAGAATGCCCCTGAGTTCAATCCCCAGTGCCGCAAAAAAAAAAAAACCAAAAGAAAATTGAGCTAGTTGAAAGTTACCGAAGGTACAGGTCTAGATATAGATACCCATTATGTAACACATTTTATTAGAGAACCCATAGAAAAAAAGTAAACAGGGAAGATCTGATTGACAGTCTCCTACCTGTGCAATCGTGTATGCCACTCCTATTTCTGAAAAATACCCTTTCATGTCTCTTGCCAAGCTATAAAATGCTCAATTTTCAAAGCTATAGCATATCCATTGTATGAATCTGGCTATAGCTTGCTGATTTTTTCAAAGCAGCTGTAGCATCAATAAAATGCCACAATGTATCCAGGCATGGTCCTTATGTGGACTTCCGATTTTCACAAACATTGCTACTACGGACATTTGTGTACTTATTTCTTTGGTGCACACGTGCAGGCATTTCTGTTAGAAACATGTTGAGAATGGAATGGTTGGATCCTAGTGTATGTGTGTATTTAATTAGCACATAACAACAAATAGTTTCTCAAAGTGATGAATTGATTTACTCTCCCACCACCCATGTGTGGGAGTTCCGTGGGCTTTACATTTCCACCCACAGTTGATGTTATCCATCTCTTTAAGTTTAGCCATTTTGCTGGGTGCGTAGGTGACACTTCGGGCTTTAATTTGAATTTCTGTGTTTACTGATGAGAAGGAGAAGCTTGTGTATATCAACTGACTATTTGGACATACTCTTCCGTGAAATACTCACTCTAGTTCCTTGCTCATTTTTTTGTATTTGTCTTATCGATTAAGAGAAATGCATTCTAAATGCAAAACCTTTGTCAGTTTTCCAACCATTGTCAGATCTCAGTATGTTGCTTTTCGATTCTGTTAATGCTGGTTTTTTTTTTTTGTTAATGGTGTTTTGATGCACACAGTTTCATAATTGCGATGATTCCAAGGTATCAATCCTTTCGTGTAGGCAGAGAGCTTTCTTCTCATCCCGATTCTTCTTACCCTGTTTAAGAAGTCTTTTCCACGCCACATTCTTTTTTTTTCTTTTTTTGCGGTACTGGGGATGGAACCCAGGGGCATTCTACCTCTGAGCTACACCCCCAGTCCTATTTTTATTCTTTATTTTGAAACAGGGTCTCACTAAGTTGCAGAGGCCTCACTAAGTAGCTGAGGCTGGACGCGAACCTGGATCCTTAGGTCTCAGCCTCCCAAGTACTAGGATTATAAGCGTGCACCACCACACCTGGCTCCATGCCACATTCTTTGAGATAGTCTGTTGCGCCACTTTCTAGAGGATTTATTGTTTTGCCCTTTATGTTTAGGTCTATAATATAGCTAGTAGTTGTATATATGGGAGTTCATTATACATCTCTCTCTGGCTGTATTTAGAAATACAATAAAAATAATGATAAAACACATTTGCTTTGTCTTTGCACAATCTTTTATCAAATGTTTCAAAAAAGGGGATCTGTGTTGAAGTTTGCCAAATGTGTGTGCATCAACTGATATGCTAACATGATTTCCATATTATAGTGTAGTAATGTGATGAATAATAGTAATAGATTTAAAAAATCATATCGCCCCTGCTTTTTTGGGCCCATCTACCTAAGTCATGGGACGAGATCTCTTTAGAGTGACATGGGTGGGTTAGTATTTTGTGTGGGCTGTGCTTGAGTGCCCACGAAAGAGATCGTCCTGTGGTTTCTTTGGGGATCCTGGTGTAGAGACCTGCTAGGGACAAGGCTGTCTGGTCCCATCGGATGAAGTGAAAGAGCTGAAGGGCATCACCTCATCCTGTTCTGTGGGAGTGCTCCTGGAGGACTAAAATGATTTCTTCCTTGAAAATTTGGTGAGACCCACTAACAAACCCTGGGCCCGGTGTTTATCCTCCCCCCACCTCCTAGAATATTTTAAAACATTAATATAATCTTTAGAGGTCAATGGACTTTCAACCTTTCTATTTACTCTTGAGACAGTTTTGGTAATATTATTTTTCTAGAAATAGTCTCCCTTTATCTAAGCTTGTAAGGTCAGTGGTGTAAAGTAGTTTATAGTATTTTAAACATAACTTTGAACATTTTTGGGATCTGTACATTGGTTATATTTTATTTCTAATATTGCTTATGTCTTTTACATTTTTTCTTTAAAAAATATGGTTAAACTTGACTACTGTACTTGCTCTGTGAAGAGCTGGTTTTGACAGTCTTCTATGTTTTCTTATCAGTTTTACTCCTTTATTCAACATATTCAACATTTCTTCCAGTGTTTCCTCTTTTCTCACCTAAGAATGTAGGGCTACATATTTCCTGCTTCCTACCATTTTTTATATCACACATTTTCATTTTAATACTTATTTATTTACTTTTATTTATTTATTTATTTATTTATTTATTTATTGGTACTGGGCATTGAACCCAGGGGCCTTCTACCTCTGAGTTACACCCCCAGCCCCATTTTATTTTTTATTTTGAAACAGGGTCTCGCTAAGTTGCTGAGGCTGGCCTTGAACCTGTGATCCTCCTGTCTTAGCCTCAGAAGTACTGGAATTACAAGCCTGCACCACCGCACCCAGCTCACATATTTCTTTTTATAAGTAACAATTTCACTATAAAATTTAAATATTACTCTTAGGATTTTTTGATGGATGAGTCATTCAGAACTCTTCCTTTTCAATTTCCCCAAAATGGGTTTTTAGTCCTATTTTTGGTTTTTGGCTTTGTGAGCGGTGTGTGTACAGTCCGTAGGCTCACTTGTACGATACTGGTTGTTGAGATTTGTTGACTTTTCCCACAGTGACTCATTTCCTCGTCTATGTATGGAAAACCTTGGACCTGGACCCATGTTGATAGACATTTTTCACTGACAGTACTGGCGGCCTAAGTGAGTGTGTTTTCCTCTGTAGGAGATTGACATTTGGCTTTGCTTGGGCTGGGGCCAGGAGTCACCACTGACATTGACCAACATGAATCTGGTTCTGGCGTCACAGCCTGAATCTGTGAGTAGCTCCTCCCTGGTGCTGGTGGTCCCAGGTGCGGTGCTGCCGTTGGTGCATGTGGCCGTCCCCTGCCCCATGCACGTTTCCTGCCTGCCACAGGACACCCCACCTCTCCCCACCCCGAATCTGGCTCACACTGTGGGCGCTGCGCTACTTTCTTTGTTCCAGCAATGCATCTGCAGTTATGCTTGACCAAGGCTCTGGCTTCTCTGAATGGGGGCTCTTCTGGGATTCTAGTCTGCCTTCCTGCCTACTAGGGCAGCGCTGCCCAGCCCTGCCTGTGCTCACCTGAGCTCTCAGAGAGCTCTTACCTGTGATCACCATACCTGTGCTCACCTGAACTCTAACCTATGCTCACCTGAGCTCTAACCTGTGCTCACCCTGCCCATGCTCACCTGAGCTCTAATCTGTGCTCACCCTGCCCATGCTCACCTGAGCTCTAACCTGTGCTCACCCTGCCTATGCTCACCTGAGCTCTAACCTGTGCTCATCTGAGCTCTAACCTGTGTTCACCATACCTGTGCTCACCTGAGCTCTAACCTGTGCTCACCCTGCCCATGCTCACCTGAGCTCTAACCTGTGCTCACCCTGCCTATGGTCACCTGAGCTCTAACCTGTGCTCATCTGAGCTCTAACCTGTGTTCACCATACCTGTGCTCACCTGAGCTCTAACCTGTGCTCACCATACCTTTGCTTATCTGAGTTCTAACCTGTGCTCACCCTGCCTGTGCTCACCTGAGCTCTAACCTGTGCTCACCTGAGCTCTAACCTGTGCTCACCCTGCCTGTGCTCACCTGAGCTCTAATGTAATGCTTTTACATTCTGTGTGTGCAGGGGGGTCTTTTGCACCGCTGAAAAGTACTGGCACCAATTACTTGCTCATAAACTAAGAGAGAAACAGCAGAGTCAGCCCCTGCATAGATTCAGCTCGGCTCCTGTGAGCTTCCTACCTCTTGAGGAAGAGGCCTAGGCTGATGTCTCCGTTCAGATTTACAGAGGTTTAGGCAAGCGCTCGATAAATATTTGCTATGTGGCTGAGTCCAAACACTCTACTTTGTCTCCTGATCAGAATCTCTGATAGTCACTTTTGTTTGCTGAAGAAAAGCAAAAATTAAAAGTTTGTCAATTATGCAGACTGGGGATTTTCATACGCACAGGAGAGTTATGCTAGAGTGAAAATCTGAATTTATAACATTAAAGGGAGAAATGGTTTATGCACTTACAGGGATCTTTTTTCCATTCTGTAAAATTTGCAAGGAATTCAATTCTGTGATAGGACATTGTGGTTCCCACCGATGCCCCCTGCTCCATCCAGTGTTCTTCTGGATGTTAATGGATTTGAAGCAAGCATGGGAGACAGACTCTAAGGTGGCCTCAGAATCCCCCTCCAGGGCTTACCTGTTTGCTTGTGGGATGCCCTCCTCTGGAGCGAGGAGAGGGCCTGTGACATCCTACCCAATGGAATGCACTAATGGTTATTATACACATTTGAATACAGGAGATTGACAGGTCCGCCTTGCTGAGAGATCCTTCCCTTGCTGACTTTGAAGAACCAAGTCGGTCTATTGTGAGGCCAGGTGGAGAGGGCTGAGTGGCGGGGAGTTGAGAGCAGCCTCTGGCCACAGCCAGCAAGTAAGTGACTGAGTCCTTCTGTCCTTTACCCACAAGGAAATCGATGCTCCGCCCTTCCCCAGTCGAGCCCCAGATGAGGGCTCAGCCCTGCCACACGCTGTGGCAGCTCTGCACAGGACCCAGCTAAGCCTCACCCACAGAAACCCTGAGATGACAAATGTGTGTTACGTCGAGCACTGTGTTTAGGGCAAGACTGTTACACAGCCACAGATAACAGGTAACACGTGCGAGAAGGGCTTTAGAATCTCCTCCTTCAGATAACCTGCCAATATTTTTTCAAAGTGTTGTAGTTATTCGATAAAAATATAACAGTCCTTTATCTTTTGGCTGTAGTCTCTACATCAGAATTGTGTGACTATCCACTATACACACAATGGAGTTTTACTCAGCCATAAAGAATCACAAAATTATGTCATTTGTAGGAAAATGGATGGAACTAGAGAATATTATGCTAAGTGAGATTAGCCAGTCAAAGAAAGCCATGGTATGTTTTCTCTCGTATGTGGAAGCTGGAGAAAAATTTAGGACACAAAAGGGACTTCAGATAAATGAGGAGAGCAGTAGGATAGTGGAAGGGGAATGGGAGAGGGAGGAAGAGTGGAGGAAAAGGAGGATTGAGGAAAGAAACAGTTCAAATAATGCTATATCCATACATGAAGGTATCACTACCGATCTCGTAACATGTACGCGGAGGGAGAAGGGAGGAAGGAAGCACACCGAGTGCTGTGTGTATGTGTGTTTGCATCACGTTGAACCTCACTATGATATGTAATTATAATGCACCGCTAGAAGTATAAAAATTGTACAGGGATTGGGAAAAGGGAGAGGCACGCTTGAAATGTGAGTTGCATTCTGTGGAAGAGCACTGGATAGTGCTCGGTGAGTTCTGTCATCTGTGCCCAGAGCTCCCCATGCTGTGCAGAGCAGGAAAATGTGAGGCCAAAGGGGCTCCCCCCGTCGGAGAAGCACAGCCAGGCCGCACTCTTCACCCACGTCCGTAGGAGCTGAAAGCACACATCCTCTGCTCTCGCTCTACTGGAGGAAATAAAACATCTGTCTAAATACGAGAGAGATAAGGTCTTCAAAATAAAGATATTTGAAGATACCACGCGTGGAACACCTTTCCACCTGCTTGCTTAATATAATGTAGTCATTATGGCAATAAATGTTTCTAATAAAGTATGAAAATGGATTGTTTGCTTTGCTGCTTGTATGAACTCTCATTTCTCTTTTTATGATATTGAAGCTGACATTTGCTTACCCTTTATCAGTGGAATATTTAATCAAGTCCAATCTGTAAAATGCAAGAGGAATCTTTATTTTATTTAAAAACCTGTCCCCCATGTAAAAGGCCTGGGAAATAGGACAAAGCCCAGGGAACAAGGGTGGCTATTCGAGTTATAAACACAAAGGCGGGGGAAGTTGAAGGGGGTCACTGTCCTGTGCGCCGGCAACTGTCTCATGGCTGACAAATCTCAGAGAGGGTTTAGAACTTTAAGTCAATGCACATGACATGTGGTTGAGAATTTACAACAACTTCTGTGAGCAGAACTGTCTTCGTTTCTGTAGTTGAATTGTCTCAGAAGTATGTGCCTGCCTTTGGTCTTTATAAGTGAAATGGGTTCCTGCCATTCTCCAGCTGTAAAACCTTCAAGGGCTCCCCAGGGTCTATGGGATTAAGCTCAATCTCCTGAATAGAGCATCCCTAATCCCCATTTAACCTCTTCTCTTCTTGCCTCCAATGGCCCCAGCCCCCCTCAGCCCCATGTGGCTCTGGGCATGTTTAGTTGCTCTTCCCTGACTGCGCATCCTTTTTGTACCTCCAAAGCTTCGCAGGAGCCGTTCTCTGGTCCTCAAATGCTATTCTTCGTAACTGACACCCACAGACCTCCTTCTTTCCTGAGGACTGATGAAAAGTTTACCTCCTCCCAGGAATGTTTCTTGAAATCAAGTTTCTTTCTTGGTCTCTGTGTGTTTGTGTAACCCTTGTATACAAGATACTCATCCTTGGACCTGATGTGGTTTGTGTACCTTGTTTTTTCCAGGGTAGGGACCATGCCACGTTCCTCACTCAACCCCAGCATGGAACACAGTGTCTCTCACACGGTATGAGCTTTGAACTATCTTCGGATGGATGAATGGATCAACAGGAGGTGCAGGCCTTTGGGGGAAGCTGAGGCTGGTTGCTTAGCTACAGGTAGTTGATTTCATCCATTTGATTAATTGCATTCATTCATTCTTTCATTCAAAGAGCAGACATTTTGGTTGCATTGGTTTATGCTTTGGCATTACAAGATCCCAGAACGGATGTTGACAGCCAGTGACTTCACTTCCAGTGCGGATGTCATGCCTTGGTTTGAGGGGATGCCTGCAGTTCCAAGTCCAAGTGCTCAGGGTCTACTTGTGCCAGGAGCTAGACCCTGGCAGATACTCTAATACAAGTGTTAGTTACAAGGAGGTCCACAGTTTTCAGGCCAGTGGACAATGACTTGTGTGCTCATCCTGCAGATGGGATCCCAGCCTGGAATTCCAAATTACCCCTGATGCTTAGATAATAAATATGGCCAATGGCCTGACTCTGCTTACCTGGCCAGGAGGGCACTGGGCACCAGTCACACAGAGACAACTCTGCCTGGGCTGATGGCGCTACTGAAATGTCCTTGCGTCAGCTTCAGATTTCAGAGCCATCAGCTGCTCGTGCTGATTCAGAGCTGTGCACACCAGGCATTATGGATAAGAAACAACAGAGAAGAGAAATAGTCCCTGACCATCTAACTGGGAATCTTCGGGATATGTGAAGAATAATTACATAGTCATGAGAATCTCCATGAAAATATTTCATATTTTTAAAAAGGTAAAATTTAAAAGAAATTTAAGCACCTTTGTATAGCTGCAGAAGTCAAAACTTAATGACACTGGGGCAGATGTGCTTGAGTATGGACCACTTCCAGCCCTGCCATTCCCTACTACAGCTGGACTGAGCCCCACTGTCTGCACGAAGCCTCCATGGGGCAACCTGGGTTGTCTCTGAGCCATGGTTTACTGACTTGCACATTGGGAAAGCGTTCTTCCCTACCCCAAACACTGAACCTATGACTCTTGTGGATAGAGGCATTAAAGGTCATCAATAAGAAGGCACGAGCCGCAGAGTTCACAGAGCCTGACTTCCTCCTGCCAGGGCACCAGGGAAGCCCATGGAGAATGGTCGTGGCTCACACTGAAGTCAGTTTCTGAGAGAGGACGCAGGGTGCCCCTCCTGACTGGAGATAAAAGAGGGGAGCGGGTGTGTGAGTGTCCGAGGCTGCCTTAGCGATGCACCGCTTGCTGGCTGGCTCGAACAACAGAACTTCATTCATTCGCCATCCTGGGGCCTAGAAGTCTGTGGTCACCATGTCAGAGGGGCTGCCTCCTTCACGGGCTGCAAGGGGGACTCTCTCTGTTTCCTGTCCTAATCCCTGGGGGTCATTGGCAGTCCTCAGTGTTCTTGGCTTGTAGGAGCATCACCCTGACCTTGACCTCCATCTTCCTAGGGCCTCTCCCGTGTGCTTATGTGTCTCTATGTGCAAATTTCCCCCTTTTATAAGGACAGCAACTATATGGATTAGGGCCCACCCTAGTGACCTCGTTTTAACTTGTCATCTTTAAGAGCCAATTTCTCCGTGGGATCATAGTTACAGGCACTGGGTGTTATGTACATTGGGACCCATAGCATTCTGCAGAGAGTGTCTCCTGTGGCCTTACTTGAATGGCCAGGTACTAGTTATTAGGGGGACTAGCAGACTCCCAGCTGTCCAAACTGGCTGGGACAACAGAGTTGGGTGCCAGCATTTCCCTCTATGCCACAGTCTTCTCCCCGGGTCATTACGTTCCCACCCCTCACCCCGGGCCCTGGACTCCTCTATTGCTCAGGGCACCATTCTGAACAAGGTGCCCCTCACTCTGCTCCCGCGCCCCATCCCAGTTGCCCAGACACGAGTCTTCTGCTCTCCTCAGACAGTGCTAGGAACCCTGGACTTCCCCAGGAGGCCGCTGGGCCTGAGGATATGTCCAGTGTGGGCACAGCTTCCCCTGGGGGCCCTTCCCACCACAGGTGTGGGATCACCTCACAGCTACCCACAGGATGATTAGCATGGCTGAGCCAGGACCAGGAATCCCGCCCAGCAAGCCCTTGACTGGGAGATGGACCTGTCACTACCCCAGACGGACCTGCAGTGCGATGTGACCAGGCTAATCTAATGTAAACCCCCAGAGGTGGCCTGTGTTCATCCACATCCCGTGGTCCTACAGTGGCGTGTCTCAGCCAGGCTCCTGGCTGCTTCTGGAAGCCTCCATCCCTCCTGCTGCTCAGGGCTTAGCAGAAGCAGGGTCCTTCCCTTGCCTGCTGTCGTTTCACCCCATGACTGTCACTGAGAGGGACTTTAACCACAGGGTGAACCCATTCCAAGGTCTCTGTCCTGTCCCCATCACTGGGCGATTTCTGTTGGAGAATGCAGATTCTATGAATGTAAAAGACAAAGTATTGAGAAACTGATCTAACGGATAAGCCAAGAAGGTCACAAAACTCCCAAGATGGATCTCTGTCCCCAACCTCAAATATTCACTGTAATTAGGTGACTGCCCCCAAATGATACCCAAACAAAGAGATCCTTAGTAAGGGGCAGCTAAGATGAGTAACTCCATTACATGTAGACAACTCCTACCTCTAGCCTTTGACTCCCCAGTGTCTCCCCAGAAACCCCAGCACTGAGGCTCACCTTCCGCTCCTTCCCCCCAGCACCCAGGCCTGGATTCCAAAGCACGTGCTGGTGTCCCTGTGCTGGGTGCCAGGCCAACAGGCGATCTAATCTGGGAGCTGCTGGGCCCCTTTGTCATCTGCAGCGGTGGTTTGTGAACTTGTTGTTAGCCAGCAGAGCCTTGTTCAGATTCCAGCCCAGCCAGCCAGCGCGGCGGGGGAGTGGGCTGCTTGCACAGATGCCAGGCCCACGCTTGGGCCGCTGGCCTGCCTCAACACCCCCAAAGGGCTTTTCCTTTAGAACTGTTTGGGGAGACCTTCCCCACAGCACTGCCCACGAGGGATGATCGGCCTGTGTCCATGCCATGTCCCAGTGGCCCTGGCATCTCAGACATTAGGGACAGTGCTGCCTATTAGTAAGGTCCTTGTCACACTGACACCCCAAGGACCTCTGTGAAAGTTCACCCCGGCGTCTCTGGGTGGCACAGGTGTCTGCTCCGTCCTCCTTCATATAAAGATCACTCTGGGCCCCTCGTCCCCAGTCCAGCCTTCCCATTAACTAACCCCTGTGACAAACTGCTCTTCACATGACCTAAGTTCGTTACCTGTCAGTTACCTACTTCACACTCCAGCCCGTGTTTATTTCCCTCTGCAAACGCACTGCCAGGTTTGGAACGTCCCGCTCCACAGCAGCCATCTTCCATCTGGAAGCTTGCAGGCAGCCAGAGAACCTGCTCACTCTTGCCACCCTGTCACACTGCAGTCATTAATCCTTCCTGCTTTTTCGTGCAAACATTTGTAAACCTACATCCCTCCCATCTTGTGCTTGTATAATTGATTTTTTAAAACCTGAATACAGAGCTCCCCATGCATCCCTGTTGAATTTTATTTGGTTTCATGTCATTCAACCTGGCTGGCTCTCTGTGTGCCCCGTGCTGTAACTGAGCTCCGTGGCCGAGCTCTCTCCCCGTGCCGCTGGGCCTGACATCTCAAGTGTCTGCGAATGATGCTCTAGGCCAGGTCAAGTGCAAAGCCGAGCAGCGAGCAGAGTGTCGGGGCTGTCTCCTCTGTGGATATTGACTCATTGATCAGCACTGCTCAGCCAGTTATGAATCCACTTTGCAGTGCTGGGCTGGGTTAACCCCCCCACCATCTTGTTCATACCAATATACTATAACTGGGTCTTCCCAGGATCCTTAAGAAACACCGTGAGGTAAGAGGAGCCTGCACTATCGTTCCATTTTTATTTATTTATTTTGCGGTACCAAGGATTGAACCCAGAGGCATCCCCCCAGCCCTATTTTTTATCCTTTACTTTGAAACCGGGTCTCGAGAAGTTGCGGAGGGCTTCACTATGTAGCTGAGGCTAGCCGCAAACCTGGATCCTCCTGTCTCTGCCTCCCAAGTACTGGGATTACAAGCGTGCGCCACCACGCCCAGCTCGTTCCATTTTTATTAATGAGGGTACAAAAGACTTGGGCTTTTGTCTTGACCTCAGAATTGCATCTCTCTGAATCTGGGTTGACTGCAGACTTTGTTTCTCTCTTTGTCAAATGGACATAGTAATCACCTCATGTTTTCTCTGTCCTCAGTCACTTAGGCAAAGCCAGCGCTCTCCCAACCCCATGGCATACTGGAGGGGGACACATCAAAGCTCTCTCTAAGCCATAGCCCCAGTCCTAAGGATTCTCTCAGAGGATGCTCCTCCTTGTCCCTCTGGTTTGGGATGTCCTGGTCCTGTCTCTGGAGCTGCTGAGCACTTGGGTCTCTGTTCTGTTCTTGCTTGCCAACCCGTTCTTGGGATCACAGAGTTGCTATGTTCATGTCTGTAAAAGGGAGAAGACAAGAGCTGTCTGGTAAAATTGCCCCTGCAAAAGAATCCAGAGCCGAGGCCAGAATCATGTTGCACGGGCTCAATGCCTGTCCATTCCCATCCCCTTCTCTGAGTCCCAGATAGGGTGAGGCTCACCTGCGTCCCCCTAGGCAGAAGCAGAGCTGGTCTTCCCCACTGCCCTGGTCCCAGGTGCTCAGCTCTTGCCGCCCCCCATACGTCCTTTGAGAGACAAATATTCTTTCTGAATCAAGATGACTTAAGGTGATGATATTGTTCTTTCTCTTTCAGAACAGTGACCCAGGACAGCAGGTGCAGGGTTGGGCTGTCAGTGTGCTTACTTACAGACCCGTGGTGGCTTTCCCTGCCTGAAGTGGATGAGACTCTTGCCAGGCATTCAGAGCTTGGCAGCGATGTTGGTTTACCCATCTGTAGTTTTCAGGATTGCTTCTAGGTTCTTTAGAAAAGGTGACACTTTTTTCCTGTGCAAGCATTTCCTGTTCTCCATGACACCTCATAGGGCACCAGGGGTGACCATGTGATCCCACTTCGAGTTCCTTTGTTGCCAGTCACAGTGTGTGGGCCCTTGGAGGCAATGCAGTGGCATGTCCTCATCCCTCTCAGGGGTCCTGCAGACAGCCAGGGTGGCTGGGATGTTGGTGAGACAGCTTCTGGCATGGACCTGTCTACTCTGGCCAGGACATCTTTGATGTTCAAAGTGTCTCAATATGCGTCCCCGCCACAGCATCCTCCCCACCCAGCATCCACAGGGCAGGTCTCAGTGGGTCCCTGAGGTCTTGTTCCTGGCTCCAGGACCCTCACCTGGGGGCTCTCTTCTCTCTGGGGAACCACACTTCCAGTTTACCATGCAGCCAAGCTGGTCCCTGAGGCCGGAGCAAGGTTGGTTCTCTAGGGAAGTGACCGGCAGAGCATCCTGGACATTAGAGCTGGAGGCGCCCATCCAACCTTCTTGTTTGACAGAGGAGTACACGAGGGGATTGCAATCTTCTCCTCCAGTGGCCAAGGGACCGGGGACAGAGCTGTCTCATCATCTTCTGCGGTGTTCTTTATGACATTGTTTTTATATCCTGCTGCATAAACAACAATTTACAATGATATTATAAGGAGCACCGGGTGACTGTATTGGCGAAGGTAAGCAGGTCGCGGGCACGGTCTCCTGTAACCCATGTGACACGCATGGGCCAGAAACGTGATGTGGAGCTTGGAGCATGCGCCCTGCATTGGTTGGCCTGGCCACAGGCTTTCACCCCCTGGCTGAGTGGTTCTGGGAGTAGTGGTCAAGCCCTCTGTGCCTCTGTTCCCTCAGCTGGGGGCGAGACTAATGCTGGTGTGTAGACATGGGCAGGTGCCTTCCAGAGCCTCTGTTGCCAGTGGCTGGGGTGTGTGGTCAGCTGGCAGCTACTGGCTGGCGGCTTCTACAGTGTCTTGACTGTGCCCTTCCTGGGGGACAGTTGCATCTGGATATAAATGCTGGATATAAATGCTGGTCTTTTGTCCCTGACTTGGGACAACTCTGGCAGCCACAGTTGCCCCAGTGCGTTTTGCAGAGTTGGTGATGCTTTGTCCTCTCTGTCTACTCCATACCCTGTACCCCAATGCTTACCCTGTACTCCACCCTTTATCTCAGCATCTGCTCCGAAGAACCTCTGTACAGACCCTAGGACCTGCCTTTGGCCCTTCTCAGAACTGTGGGCGCTCGTTCCTAGGCCTGGCCACCACTGTCCCTTGACGAAGAGCAGCCTCCTGTCATCCCTCTTCTACACACAGTGGCATGGAGACACAGTGGTGCCCCGTCCCAGGAGAGAGAGGGACTCAGAGTCCTGGTTTTCCTGCTGTAGTTGCGTGTCAGAGCATAGACAGGGGTCAGCCCTGCTGGGAGGTGGGAGCGCCCTGCGCTCTGCACTGGCCGGAGCTGGCTGGGATCGCAGGAAGGAACCCGCATCCGTGCCTGGAAATTTCATAACCAGGAATCAGTTCCATGTCACTTGTGGCAAGAGCTCCCTTCCTTGTAATGCCAAATGATCCATCCCATGAGGGTGTTGGTCCTGTCAGCCCCTAGACGGGTGGGAGGAGTGGACCCAGGCTGAGGAGAGTGATAGACCTGGGGCTCGGCTCAGAACCTGCGAGAATTCATCAGTCTGTGCTTCGAGTCCTCAGCTCTTGCTAGAACAGGGCAGGTAGGGAGCTGCTGTCACAGGTGAGGCTCCCGGCCTGCATAGGATGCAAGAGCCGGTGTGGCCCGCGGACAGCGGTGTCTGCAGGACCTTGCTCGTCCCTTCGATGGGCTCTTTACTTTCCATCTGTGGACGTGGCCTCCGGAAGCTTTGGCTCCGGGGAAGGCCCTGCCCCAACACCCTTGTGGGCAGCTTCTAGAGCTACTCCTTGGCATCTCCTTGGGAAATGTTCATTTAAGTATGAACCAAAAAATAGAATTAGGAAGGGATCCTGTGGCCAGGAATTCCTCTCTGTCTCCCACAGCCAAAGAGAAGTGATTTGGGGATTAGGCAGCATTCTGGACTTCCTGTGATTTCTCGATTCCAGTAATGTGGGACGAGGCCAACTAGGCCGGCCTCCCTCGACCCTGATCCTCTGGCTGCTGGTGTGGTCGTCTTTTGACTGCTAGCCTGTGAAGCTTCCCCCACATCCTTTCTCTGCAGAGTTCCCTTCCAGCCTCTCATAGACGAATATTGTTCCCACACTGGAGGAACAGGTCCAATTCTCCTTCCCAAAACATTAGAAAATGGTTCCAACCACCATTGCTCCAAAATATATCCTGGCACCGAAGGCAGGCCTGATGTTTGTTTCCAAAAATATTCCCGAGGAGGTAAGAGAGGTGGGGCTGGCTCAGCTCTGCCCTCGCCCCCAGGTCAGTGAGAGGGAAGCTGCCCAGCCTCAGGGCCACGGGACCACCACGACCTTGAAACACCATCCCTGTGCCCAGTGACCATTTGGAAAAAGAAAACCTCCCTCTCGAATTGGCTCCCCTTGATTTCCCTGAATTGCTCCCCGATCCACGAAGCGCGAGTCGACGAGATGGTTTCCCAGGTTCTCTGATCATGATCGTAAACGTTGCTGCCTTGGGTTTGGCTGCTAACACATGGTAATAATTTATCACCCCGTCTTTTATATCCTCTTAAACTTGGCATGGCCTTGCCTCCTCCCCCTTTCCGATTTAAATGAGACCACCATACCACACCGCGACTCAGAGCAGGAGGCCACCCTCGTGTCGCGCACATAGGTTCAGTAACAAACCAACGAGCATCCCGGAAGAGCGCAGTCGCACCTGGCTGGTTGGAAACCTGGGTGAATGAGGGTAAATCCTCCATTGGATGGAAGAAACACCGCTCCTGTGGGTGGCAGGAAGCCCCGGTCCTCCTCCTGCTGTGGGTGCTGGGCTGTCATTCTGCCCAGCATGATGGCTGACTGCCCACCCCTCTTCAGAGAAGCATGGGGAGAGGCATGGTTTTATAGGCATAGATGAATAAAAAAGAGCAATTTGCAGTTCAGGATAATTTAAAATATTTAAGAAACACAGCGAATCCTTCTGCACATTGAAGATCGACTGTTTAGCTTACCCCTTGATCTTCTGATCAGAAATGCAATAGAAAGAGACCGAGGAGCGTGTTTATCCACAGCACCCCGGGCAGGGGCCTCCTCTGTGTAGCCCAGCGTCTGTCTGAGATGGGGTGCTGCTGATGGTTAACAGTCTTTAAAGGTTCAAGGCCTCCGATTCCCCTGGCGGGGGCACTCCGCCCCTTCCCGATGCGGCCGTGGTTCTGGGCAGGCAGCTGCGTGGTTTTCTGAGCCCAGGTCAGGAGTGAAGTTCTCTCTGCTGGCCTGGGCTCAGAGCAACATGCATTTGGCTCCCCAGGCTGCAGGGCAGGTCCCGACTCAGACAAGCAAGCCCAGCCAGGCCCAGCCTTGCGCCCGGTGTGTGGACGCTTTTCCCTGGTCTCCTCATGCAAAACGTCAGCATTTCCACACCTGCCACGGACCCTGTTTCAGGAGACTCATGTCAGCTCAGGTTTCCATTTCTTCCCACACAGACTTCCTCTGCTAGTTGTATCAGATCCTCACCTACTCTGGTGAGAACTGCTGGGGGCAGTCGGTAGCTCCCACGCTGGACTGTGACAGAGGGGAGTGGGTGCCACAGACCTCTGCACAGACTGGGGGGCTCTGTCAGAGGATCCAGAGACCTTCCATGTTCTAGTCTCCCCCTCCCCTCCGCCATATCCACCTCTACCTCCTCCACCATCCTGGGCAGGCCTCCCTGTCCCTGGCTTCTTCAGGTTCCCTGCTGGCCTGTGCTTTCTGAGCCTGTCCTACCCAGGAGTCACCTCTATCCTACCCAGGATGCAGAAGGGACTGTGGGATAGATCATTTGAGGATGCTGTAATGGTGCAAGAGGCCACAAGTAGACCTCCGTCACTGCCTGGCCCCAGCCCAGGCTGGGCCCCCTGCAGGGACGTGGTGACTTCTGGGCTGGAGATAGGGAAGGTGTTACCAAGGCCACAGGAGGAAGAGATGAAAAGCTGTGGATTGAGACTCAGGGAACAAATCACCAGGGTAGGAAGAGAGTACTGGGGACAGTGCTGATACCCGGGAGCCTTGTCGGGACTTGGGGTTGAATTTCATGTGTCAACTTGGCCAGGCTGTGGTGCCCAGCTATTTGGTCAATGCTAGTCATTGTGTTGCCTCAAAGGTATTTTGTAGATAATCAGTTGATTTTGTAGATAACCAGTTGATTTGAGTAAAAGAGATTATCCTCCGTAATGGGTGGGTTTCATCCAATCCACTGAAAGTGTGAAGCTCAGAAACCTGAGGCTTCCCAGAGCAGAAGGGATCAGGTCTCAGGACTCACATGGAAACCCCACCCATTTCCAGCCAGCCAGTCGGCCCTGTGGTTCTTGGACTGCAGCTCCTACTAGTGCGTGAGGCAATTCCTTCAAATCTTTCTCTTTCTCTCCACACACACACATATACACATGTATGCGTGTGTATACACATATACACATACACGTGAGTATGTGTGCATATCCATGGCTTGGTATGGGGGGGATTGTTCCTAGGATCCCAAGTGGTTACCAAAATCTGTAGATACTCAAGTGCTTTATATAAAATGACACAGTATTTGTATATAATCTAAACGCTCCTCCTGCACACTTTAAACCACTTCTAGATTACTTACAATGCCTGATAAAATGTAGATGTTATACAAATAGTTGTTGCATTGTTACAGAATATGATAGAAACAGGTCTGTACATGTTCAATACTGATGACATTTTTCCTCAAATATTTTTGACCCAGGGTTGGTTGAATCTGAGGATTTAGAACACACAGATACAGAGAGTATGAAGCTAGATGTCAATAGATATCTAACTGTATATCTATCTATATCCATGTCCAGAGATTAAGGTAGAGATTGATAGATATCTAACTATCGCCCTCTCTCTCTCTTTTTTCTTTTTTAGTACTAGGGATTGAACCCCAGGAGTGCTCTACCTTCAAGCTCCACCCCCAGCCTTTTTTATTTTGCTGAGAGGAGTCTTGCTAGGTTGCTGAGGCTGGCTTTGAACATGCAATCCTCTTGTCTCAGCCCCCCAAGTACTAGGATTACAGGCATGTGCCACCATGCCCCATTCTAACTATATATTTCTACATATCCATGTCCATATCCATATCCATGTTTACATCTATATCTACACACACACACACACACACACACTCTTGGTTCTGTTTCTCTGCAGAGCCAGGAGGAAGGGGCCATGAGGCCCAGGAGGCCACAGCCCCATTTGGACTCAACAGGTTGGTTGGCCTCTGCTAGGCTGAATGTCCTTTCTTCTTTTTGGATTCTGCTCCGAAAGTGTTTTGACTCCCACAGACTCTTGGCAGAGGGACCTTGGCTCAACTTCTCCCTGCCCTGCTGGCCTCTGAAACGATGCTTCACCCCAGTGGACAGACCCAGAGTCTCCTCCGGGACTCTGCCAGCCAGACCCCAAACTTCGGGCCTCCTAAGAGAAAGACGAGACGTCACAGGCAATTATCCCTGCAGAACACGGAATGCCTTTGAAAACCCACCTCTCTCATGTGACCCTTGGATGTTCTCCACAAGGATGATATTAATAATGGGCAATTCCACGAGAAGAATCTTGAACATGAGACGCTGGCACACTGACAGCACATCAAGGCGCTTCTTTTGAAGAGCTCCACTTGCTTAACCAAATCTGTCATGTGGCCTCACAGTCAAAAGCAGAGCGTCCCGTAGGCTCATGTGGAAGAAATTCAGAACTTTGAGGTTCCCAGCGAAGTATCGATCTTCAGAGGGATTCTCGGCTCTCTGCTCTGACAGGCATAGAGGAGGAATTTTGATTCCAGCCACACCACAGTGAAGATGCACATGGTAATTGTGGTGTGTAATTACCATGGGCTTCCCAAGAGAGCCACAGGGAGCCTCGGAAGAGCCCAGAAGAATGCCGTCTGGCTCTAGCCAAGTGCGGTTGGGCATTTGCCTATCAATCTTACACAGTCTTGAGATAGCATGCCAGTCACCGTGTGTGAGAGCGGTGAGTGTGCAGTGTGTGGGGGTGTGTGGCTCGGGCAACGTGGAGGCCATGCAGTCCTCCTCGGCCGGTAGAGTCGCTGTCTAGACATGATGACACGGGGAGGCGATGGCCGCTGGGCTTCCCTAGCTAGGAGTGCTTTATCAAGATCAGTAGAGGTTACTGTTAGAGACAGCTCAAGTAGAAGCTCAGGGTATTTAAAAAGGAAAAAACAACAATAACAACAGCAACAAAAGAAGCCTTAGCTGAAGCAGACATGTGAATGGCAGGAATTATGATGAGAATAATATTTACCGGAAGACTTATTTTTATTATAATATTTGCCCCAAGTGTAGGAAACAGTCATACTGGCTAGCTGATCAACGTTTAATCATGTGATTAACTTTTCTCAATTCTCAACTTCTCAGCTTTTTTGATGTCTTGAGTCTGATTTGCCGCCTGTTTTACGATGCCAGCTTCCTGACGCGTAGGCATTTGCGTGAGGACAGGATAACCATTGTTCAAGGCCTCTCTGGGCTGGGGAAACGGCACAGTAAGAAGACAGGGCCTAGACTGTCATGAGTCACAAATGTCTGAAGGAAACACAACTTCCATGCCATCAATCAGCAGCCCCCCAAAATGCTCAAGGTCAAGCTGAGAATCCCAGCTGGGGTGGGAGAAGTGTATTTGCAGGTGAAGTATTATCCCATCCCTCCCCACACCGTGTACCCACACCCACATTCATTTCCATATCTTCATCTCCATCCCATCCCCACCCCTCTACCCATCCCTATTCATATCTACATTATATCCATATTGACATCCCCATCCACATCTGTCCCCACAGCCCCATGCCCATCGGCTTCCATGTCCATGCCCACGTTTCCATCCACTTCTGCCTCACACCTGTAACCATATCCATACCTGTTTTCCCATCCATATCCACCACACCAACGTCCACCTCCACAGCTGCTCCATGCCCACACCCGTGTGCCTCTGCATGTCTTGATACACATGCGGTGGTTGCTGCAAGCTCATCGAAGGCAAGCACGCACAAACGCTTTGGAACGCCTGGTCAGATTGACAGGCGAGCCTACAGTGTCCTAGCCACGTGAGTTTTTCTAATTAGCCCCCAGGAGAATAGGTGGTCCTGCTTTCATAGTTTCTCTGGGTCTGTGAGATTCAGATAGTTTTCAGGTTGTCACCAGCAATAACCGAACCCCCTCCCATCACACTGAGGCAAATGTGAACTTTAAAACAACCTCTCGGTACCTCCGTGCTCCCTTCCTGCCCAGCCTTTACCTGGCTCTGTTCCCTCTACCACGTGCAGCATTCTTGTATTCTGATCTTGGGACTTGGGTAGACATACTACTTCTTTAATGTCACCTGACACCTCCAAGATGTAGGTTGTCCCATGAAAGAATATTCATCACTACAAGCATCATATTAATAATTGGCCAAAAGTGGGACTTAGTCTCCAAAAGTTAATATTTCTCCCTGACCACTGCTTATTATAAAAATATCATTGAAATTTGAGAGACCTGTCAACTTCACTTACTACCGGGTCTGTCTGGAATCTGCTCAACTAGCCCAATTCGCTGGTTTCATCATCAGAAATAAAATTAATGAAGGAATTAGTCATTTTTCTATTGTTAATTATGCCCTGGATGCACCTTTTTATTTTGGATAGATGAACAATTTTAACCAACTTAAATCTTTTTTTGGGGGGGGAGAAGCGATTACTAATTTATTGAAAAACAGCTTAATGTCTGTCCTAAATACATAAACACAGCAAGTAAACAGATCCATGATGATTTGGCTGTTACTGCTCATTTGTCCAAGTTCGTGCGTCTCAACAGGAAAACCACACCAGAACCTCATTTGTTCTGCTAATATTTATTGAGCAGCCCGCTGCAGGGCTGTGTGCTGGTTATTGGTCGTTGTGTGGTTGTGTTTGTGGACTACCTCCTGTGACACTGGCGGAATCCACGTCTGCACCACCAGGGTTTTCTTCCTCCTGGAAGCATTTTCTGGGTGCGCCCAGGAGCTTGTTCCCCAAAGCCCTGATGAGCAGAATCCGGGATGGAAGATGGTGTGTCCCTGTGTCCAGGGGCTCCGCGGCTCTCTCTTGATGCCTGAGACTGACACATTCTGAGAGGAGACTTTTTATTTTTTTGGCGGTACCGGGGATTGAACCCAGGGGCATTCTACCTCCGAGCTATACCCCCAGTCCTATTTTTTTTTTATTCTTTATTTTGAAACAGGGTCTCACTAAGTTGCAGAGGCCTCACTAAGTAGCTGAGGCTGGCCGCAAACCCGGATCCTCCGGTCTCAGCCTCCCAAGTACTGGGATTACAAGCATGCGCCACCACGCCCGGCTTTGACGTGTTCTGAAAATTGTATATGGTATAACATTGTCCAAGGAGAGAGATATACACACCAGTAGGAGGATTCCTCTAGGATGAATTATCCCACCTGTCTTGAGATTTGGCACTGGGCAAAGTTTGGACTCGGTGCTGCTTCCAGGGAGCAGCTGGCTATGCACCCAGTAGGTTCTGCCTCGGAGACTGGAGGTCACTTGGAGACACTGTCAAGGTGCTGTCCTCTTTCTCATGTCTCCAGACCACAGAGCTGCCTGGCCTCTGTGGAGGGATGCTAGCTGCCCAGGAGGCCACAAGGGAACCCCAAGAATCCCTTCCCAGAAGTCCCTTGGTTCACCAGAGATGGCTTTGTGTGCCCCGAGGTCAATCTTAACCAAGGAATTTCTCTTCCTTTTATTTGTGGGCAGTTGTAGGAAGTGCTAAAAAGCATGAGCAAGGGCCAGGAGCCTTTTGGCCCCGAAACACAGAGGCTTCTCCATGGGAAAACTGCACAGAAGGAGTAATTTAGTAAGAGACTCTCAATTAAAACTCCCCTGGCTCTCGCTCCGATATTTCTTCTTCCCAGACGATAGCTTTCCCTCGGCTTTTCCACAAATATGTAAAAAATGTTGGTGAAACAAGGACCACTCAAATATTTATCTTGTGTTTAACAACATCAAGAGTAACTTGCGTGTTTTTGTTATTTTGATTTTCAGGCCTGTGGTCTGTTATTTCATGTGAATGAGAGATAGAAATCTCCCTGTGGTTTGACGGAGAGGATGTTTTAAGAGTTAAGAAGTTAAAAGAAAAACAAACACCCGACTTGGATACGAACAATCACAGCCTCGATTTCTGACCCTCTTCCTGTCCTTCTCCTGAAAGTTCCTATTAAAATGTTGGCAGCTGCGACTTCACTGGCACGCAGAGAAGCCAAGTGTCCAGGGCGCCGAGACGCCCTGCAGTCATTAGAGATACGCCGCGTCCTACTTTTATTTCCCATAACTATCTGTTGCTCCCGTGCTCCGTAACACAGTTAGCGGATCGATGCTTATTGGATGGGAGGCTCTGAGTCTTAGTGAAGATGGGGGTGATGGAATTTGTCTTCCAAAGCAGGTTAGTACATCAGATTTCCAACACACTGGATTTCTTAAAGCTGAAATAATTGGGAAAATTAAAAAATAACAAAAGGAAGCCAAAGCTGAACAGAAGCGCATGTCTGCAGTACGTGAAGACTTGATTCTGCTTGTGGCACCTGCGCCACGGAGCGGCGAGGCCGCGTGTTGGTAGGACAGGTGCCTCCAAAGGAGGAAGCCATAGTCCTGGGACACAGGTGGCAGGAGGCTCAGGACCCCAGCTCCTCCTGCTGTCCTGCTCTGGAAGGTTGGGCTTCCCTGAAGGACCACAGCAGAACTTTCCCAGAGCAAAGCTTGGCCATGGTTGTGTTTGTGGACTACCTCCTGACGCTGGCGGGATCCATGTCTGCACCACCCGGTTTCCTTCCTTTCTCCTGGAAGCATTTTCTGGGTGCCCCAGGGAGCTTGTTCCCCAAAGCCCTGGTGAGCAGGATGCAGAACAGAAGGCGGCATGTCCCTGTGTCCGAGGGTAAGAACAGTCACAGGTTATCTGGAAGACCAGAAGTGGGCTGGGATGGCACCAGGCTGGGGCTAGACAGAGAGGGTGTAACCATGACCCCAACAGAAGCAGGGAGTGGGCAGAGCTCAGAGTGGGGCAGCTAGTGCACCACAGACATGTACACGAGCGTGGATGTGTGCCTGGGAACCCCTGAGCCACCTGCCCTCTGGGCCCTACATCTACTCGTGAGCCTTCTTCAATACCATCTGATGCTGTTTGTATATGGCATGATTTTGGGGGGAGAGGCTATTCCAACTTATCCACAAATTGTGGAGGCAGTTTAAGTCTAGGTCAAAGGTCATAAATGAGGGACCTTTCATCACCTACCCCCCACCACCACAGAGTTGCTCAGCTTCTTGTGTCAAGGAAGCTGGCTGTAACATGAAGGGAAGATCTATCTGAGGCCGTCAACCCCAGCATTCTCCGTGCCCCATGAAGACATCCACCAGACGTGGCCTCTGAGTGAGAGGTCTCGTGAAGGGCCCGCAAGGCGCCCATGATCCTGCTTCCGATGCCTATTGCATCAGCTTTGACTTATTAGCCCTGTGTCTACATTTAGAAAGAGATCTGTTTGAAAGACTTGGCCCATGCCATCATGGAGCCTGGAAAATCCACAATGTGCAGGGGGAGTGGGCAGACTGAGTACCCAGGGAAGAGTCATGTGGCAGGTGGACTTTGCGGGCTGTCTGCTGCATATCCCCTCTTCCCTGGGGGAGGTTGATCGTTTTTCTCTTTAAGTCTTTGGCTGATTAGATGAGGCCCACCACATTATGAAGGGCTGCCTGTTTTACTCAAGCCCACTAATTCAAAGCCCCTCACAGGAACATCTAGAATGTTTGTTCAGAATGTTTGAGCACGTATGTGGCACCACGGCCGAGCCAAGTCCACACACAAAATTAATGACCATACATGTCCTTCTAAATCCCTCCTTCACAGCTCCAGCAATGCTCACCTCCTGATATCCCGGGGCCGACTCTCCTTGAACTCTGCCTGGGACTCTTCCTGCAAACATCATGGCCCACCCAATGTCCCCATCAAGTCTTGACCCAAAGTCTCACTCTCATGACACTTAACTCTGGTACCCTGAAGGTCTGTTTCTCGTGCCTCTGGCCACATTGCCAACCTGCCACCCCTGATCCATTTTTTTATGTTTTACCAAAGCACTTCCTGGTTACTTCCCTGCATGAGGCACTATCTTATGTTTGTTTTAGTGTTGTGTCTCTCCACCGAGGGCAGCTTCGTGATTTTATTTTACTTTTTCCACGGATGCACAAGTACCACCAATAGTGGTGAAGCAGAGTGGGAGTTCAATGAATATCTTCCAACTTGAACATCCCATTGCCAAAGAGGCAAAAGGACCCTTTGTTCTGTTTTTTCAGTACTGGAGATGGAACCCAGGGGCATTCTACCTCTGAGCTACACCCCCAGCCCTATTTTTTATTCTTTATTTTGAAACAGGGTCTCACTAAGTTGCAGAGGGCCTCACTAAGCAGCTGAGGCTGGCCGCCAACCCGGATCCTCCTGTCTCAGCCTCCCAAGTACTGGGATTACAAGCGTGCGCCACCATACCTGGCTCAAAAGAGCCCTTTGTAAGGAGGATCAAAGACATCAGCTTCAGGGAACAGACTGACTCCAGAGCAGGGCACAGGAATGTCCCATTGGGGCAGCCCCCTCTGCCAGCAGCCTGGGTTCTGCAGGTGATCTACGCAACTTCCCTATGATGGACCAGAGGCTGAGGATGGAGCTTTGGAATTTGCAAAAACCTTCAGAGTTTAGCAGCTCACCTTTTGTGTATAGGTGAAGCAATGTCAAGTTCAAGACATGGACTACAACACCCAGAACCGTCCAGCTTTGCAGTAGAAGAGCTGAGAATCACACTCGTCTCTTGCTTCCCATTCCATGATGCTGAACCCCACACCGAATTCTATTCATTCGGTTTCGTTTTTCATCAAAAGCACCCACAAAATTAAATACCCCACCCCATTAAGTCTACTTATTTTCTTCAAAGGATCAATGCACAAACAGAGCCATCGCAATTTGACCGAGCTTTGCTTTGCTTTGACCTGGATGACGTTCATTTTTCCCAGCCCATTCCAAGTGCAGCAGTGACCAGGTGGTGGCACTTGTGAGAGATGGGGCCCGCTGGGAGGTAGTTAGGCCCTGGGGACTGCATCCCCATGACAGGTCAATGCTGGTCTTGCAGAGCAGGCTGGTTTGCCTGGGACAGAGTAAGCTCTGGTGAGAGTGGACTGCTCTACAGCATGGCCACCACACGCTTGGCTCCTTCTGCGTGCTGCTGTTGGTTTCTCTTCCCACTTCTCTGCCATGTGTTGCTGCTGGTGCCGTGCTATTTGGAGCTTCCAGCAACCAGAATTGTGAGGCAGGTGCAACTCTTTGCTTTATAAAGTACTTAGCCTCAGGTGTTTTGTTTTAACAACACAAACTGGACCTTCCATATAGACTGTAAGAGGGTCAGGCTGTCCCCCACTGCACAGGAAGCTGGCATCCTTCACCGGGGAAATCAGCAGAACACCTTGTGAGCAGCAAAACTGCCATGGCACTGGGGACAGGAAGAGGTGGCAATAGGACTCATGGGCACCTGCAGATGTGGCCAGGCCCAGGTTCCAAATGACTGTGGGCATTGTGACACAGGAGGAGGAGGATGCGAAAGATTCACTGTGCAATAGAACTGTTTCCCCTGAATAGACCTTCCCCCACATACTCCCCTGGAAGGCAGCCTCGGGTTGAGTGCCTTGGCGCTCGGCTGAAGTGGATGAGCAGAAAGCTTTCAGCAGGAATCCTTCGCTGCGCTGGCCTCCTGCCAGCGGCTGCCACAGACCCGGCTTTCCTTGCAGAAGTTTGAGCCCACGCTGCCCTGCTGGCCCTGGGATGGTCAAGGGCATCAATTGCAGGTTGGTGGGTGTGGGGGGCAGATAGCTGCTTCAGTTTGGACCCCTTTGCAATTAAATATAAAAGGCAGGCTGCTGTCTGCTCTTCCACCTGCTTTTACAGGCGGGAGCAGGGTGGAGAAAGGTGAGACTCTATGGAGTGGGCCCTCTCCTACACAAATCCAGCTCTAGAGCCCAGGGGGATGGGGCATCCCACCAGAAGTTTTCCGGTGCCTGTGTGAAGGTTGTGCGAACAACCTCTCTGGGTTTTTGTGGTTCTAGTGCCCTCTCTGTCAAACCCTGACCACAGAACACACTCGTCTCTGGATTGACCGCAGGGTCTTCCATTTCCCAACCTTTCCTGCATCCATTAGGCAATGAATAAATATTGATTGAACACCTGCATCATTACCGGTGTTGTGCTAGGCGATGGGGACTGTCCCTGACTCCCAGGAGACAGATGAGAAACAACGGGATCTTCGGTGTGTTTCCCATGCGTGCAGCTCCCCCCAGGACGATCCTGCGGTGTGGGAGGCCTGGCACTGAGCATCGTGGAATCAGAGAGGATGTTATCTCCACGTGGATTCTCTCTGCATCCTTCTGATGGTTACAAAGGGGAAGGCTGGGACCTGCTAATCTCTGTTTCTAAAGTGAGAATCGGCCTCACGCCCACCTAGCTGCAAGTTTAACAGCACTGCTTCGTTTCCTATTTGCAGGCATAGTTTTGTTTTGGGGGGGGTTGGAGCCTCCATTTAGCACAATAATGGAAGGAGCCTTTACTTTCAAAGTATATTTGAGTTTTAAAATTGAATTAATTTCCTTGTAATACTATAAAATGTAGTTGTGGACAGATGTGGACAAATCAAGTGTGTGTGGGTGTGGGGAAGCCAAACGTTTGGGAAATACTTCCATGGGGGTATTGGGCTTTAGGGTGACAAGAGCAAGTGTCTGAGGAAGTCTGCCCAGAGAGGTGCTGTCCAGGTGGGTCTCCGAGGAGCAGAGGAGGTGTGGGAGCCAGGAAGCAGTTCAGAAAGGTGGGACAGTGCATGCAAACCCCAGAAGTGACAGCCTCGTGCTGGAGGCCAGAAGGTTCCAGTAGCTTGGAATAGTGGAAGATTGGCACACATAAAGGGGATGTGGGTGGAGACGGCTGGAGGTGCAGGTGCATGGGCAGCCATGTTGGGGAGTGGAATGAGGACTTCAATGGGGGGGGCGAAGCAGTCTCCCTTGAAGGATGCTAAGCAGTGGGGTTATATGATAATCAGATGTACGATTCAGGAGATCTGTCTGGCTTCCGTGGGAAGGAAGGATGGAGAATGTCCTGGCGTGTTGAGAGAAGGGTGCTTATTAGGAGGCCGTCATGGTGAACCAATTGTATAAGTGTGTCTGGCTGCTGTAACAAATGGTCACAAACTGGTGGCTTAACCATGGTCTCTCTGAAGACTCTAGCGGAGGACCCTTCCTGCCCCTCAAGCTCTTGGGTCCACACACCTAGCTGGGACTATGGACAGAGGCCGCTGCTAGGAACCCAGAGCCCAATCCAACAGCCCAAGAAATGAAGTTTTGATGAACCCCCACATGAGCTGCATGGGAGGGCTCCAGCTCCAACACAGCACAGCTGGACCATAGTCTCACGGACCCTGAAACCAGGATCTACCAGCTGAGCCACAGAGACAGTGAGGCGATGGGTGTGTCCTACTGAACTCGCGGAGGTGGAGTGATTTGCCCCACAGCAGTAGAAGATGAATGTACTGTCTCTGTTGAGCAGGTTGTGGGGATGGAAGCCTTTGTGTCTCTCCACGCACACCCTGCCCTACTGCCACCACCCGATCAGTAGGGCCTTCTGCAGGGACCAAATCCTGCAGCTCTTTCTGGAAGCTCCTTTGTGTGCGTGCAGGGAAGCAGAGCTGGGAGGTGGGTGATGGGCAAATGATACTGCAGGTCTTTTGATATGGAGCAGGCATGCGGATGTCCTTTCCTGGAGGGAAGGGTACAGGACGTGGGTCAGATGTAGAGTGGCGGCACATTGAGGTGGAGGTGGCTGTGTGACACTGGGATGGGGGGCACAGGTCCTGCTGATGGACAGCGAGGGCTCAGCGATGGCAGCCTGCCCTTCGGCCTGGGCTTGACCTTGGAGAGGCTCCTCTTCCCCCGGCTCGTGTCGGGATGAGAGGCGCTGACTCAGGTGAAGCGTTCGGAGCCCGCCTGGCACCGGCTAAGTGCTCAGGCAGTAGCTGTTATCAGGTGCCTGTCTGCCCCTGAGAGAGAAGGCTGGGCTAAGACACAGCCCCGAGCGTCCTCAGCAAGATGGTGGGATCATCAGGTGGGGCGACCCCACTATTACGATTCCGTGTCCATGTGGTGCAGTGACACTAGAATAATAAAAGAGATCATTTGCTTTACGACCCACGTATGAAAATTATACACGATTATTTCCATACTGTTGCTTCTTTCCCTAGGATTTGAAGTCTGGACTTGCTTCACACTTATAGACCTCCTGGGTACCACCATGAGGCCACCGTTGGGCTTCCAGCTCACTCCCTGCGTATCCCCCGCCCTCTGTCCTTCGCATCCTCCCCAGAAACCTCAGAGAAGGCTGCTGGGGGATTTTAGGCTGTTTCTTCCAGTGGGGGAGTGAGGTTGCCTCTTGTAAGCCAGACACAGCTCAGGGATGGGGAGGGCAGGCAGAGAACAGAGTGTACAGGTCTGTGTCCTTAGGTGCAAAGCATCCTGAACAGTTGTAGGAATAAAATGCCATAAGTTTATCTGAGTATGTGTGTGTATGTGTGTGTGTGTGTGTGTGTGTGTGTGATATACATATACAGCTGTCCCTGAGTACCTGCAGGGGATGGGTTCCAGGACTCCCACAGACACCCAGATCTGCATCTGCCCAAGTGTCTTACATGAAATGGTGTAGCATTTGCATATAATCTACCACTTCCTCCCACATACTTTAAATCATCTCTAGATTACTTATCATACCTAATGCAAAAGCTCTGTTAATAGTTGTTATACTGTACTGTTTAGGGGCCAGCAACAAGAAAAAAAAAGTCTACACATGTTTGGTATAGATGTAATGTTTTCCCAAGTATCTTCATCCATGTTTGGTTGAACCTGCGGATGTGGAATCCTTGCATATGGAGGGCTAACTATAGAAACATACCTATATATCTATGCAACACACACATGTACACATACAACACACATATGCACAGCACACACACATATGTATACACTAAACATTTGTGTGCATATGCAATACACCTATATGTGTGTACCCTGGGAATACATGCACACGTATTCCCCTGAGATAGTACCTGTCTCTTCTGAATCCTCTGCTCTCCTATTTTTGAAATCCTCCTATTTTGAAATTCTCCATGGCCACCCTTGACAATGCCATCCCCAGTGTTCGGGTGGCACCTGTCAGGCACCCCCGTGTGCCTGCGATGAGCAGCCATCAGGGAACACGCTGCTCCGTCCTCCCGGCTTCAGACTCTAGCCTTGGCCTAGTGGATGATTTGGAATTCATAAAGTTCCCATTCCGTGTTGGGTGTGGGCTAACGAGCTGCAGTCGCTGCTGGGTGAGTCAGAGGCTGCTCTTCAACTGCATGCAAATGCACCATGTCTCTGTTGAAGAGAAGTCCTGGCTGGTGTCAGAATCTGCCGGAGCAGTGTGGCTGAGAAGGAAACGTAGAGAGAAGTGGGCTAAAATAGCACGGACAGAGCAGCGTGCTCGCGCACTAGGTCAGAGACGGACACAGATCTGCTGAACCGGGGTCAGCGTTACCCAGACTCGCACCTCAAGCCATTACGGATGTGTCATTTGAAACCCCAACACTGCCAGTAACAATAATGTATTTGTGAAGTTCTTACACTCTGAGCACTTCACATGTATTAGCAAAATTCATCTATTTTGCTTGTAAATGTGGTATTGCCTGGATTTCAGAAAGTCAAAGAGAACTCTTGCATATTAAAACAGCAAGTGAATTTTCACCATATTAAACAAACTATTAGAATCTGAAGTCCCTGCAACCTCATCAGGATAATTCAGAGAATCTAAATTCACAGAACACAGAGTGTCCATCATGGTGCCTTGTATTCATAAGCCCTTATTAAAATCACATTACAGCTGGGCTTGGTGGTGCATGCTTGTAATCCCAGTACTTGGGAGGCTGAGACAGGAGGATCGCAGGTTCGCGGCCAGCCTCAGCAACTTAGTGAGACCCTCCGCAACTTAGTGAGACCCTGTTTCAAAATAAAGAATCAAGAAATAGAGCTGGGGGTGTAGCTCAGAGGTAGAATGCCCCTGGGTTCAATCCCCAGTACCACAAAAATAAATAAATAAATACATAAAGTCACATTACAATCATGCACTGTAGAACATTGGTAGCCCTTCCTTCTTGTTTGATTAATTCTATGGTGATTTTCCTGCCAGACCTTACCTCTTTGCATGTTGCCTGTGGTCATAAGAGAATACTTTGTGTATCTGTGTTTGGAAGGGAACCAAGTGTCCACACAGGGCCCTGATATGACCACTACGCCCAGAAGGGTGTTTCCCAAGACAGCACGTTTTCCGCATTAGCCTGGGCTATCTGAAAACCCAGGGTTGTCTTCGCCACTTTGGCATGGGCTTTCCCTGTGACTCAGAGGTGAAATATGCAGGCTTTCTGCCACATCGGGAGATCCTGCACTCCTTGTTTAAAACATGCAAAAAGCAGTTCTAAAAATTGTGCGAATAGAGTCCTGAGCATGGTGGGCTGAACTGGTAAAAAATAATATTCAGCTCAGCACTTTGGCAAAGACCATTATTATGAGGCAGACTCATTTATTTACCTTCTCAGCTGGAAAAGACACATGTAGGTACGCAGCCAAGAAGAGGAGGGTATAAATGGGGAATAGGGAACAGGGCTTGGCTCCTGTTATATTGATTTTGGCAAAAACGCCACATGAAAAATTATGCCTCAGATAAAAATAAATTATAATCTACAAGTATTTGAATGAGAAGGGTTCCCTGTGAAAACTTAATAAATGAATGCTAATTCAGTTACCGATTTGTAGCCGTGGAACATAAGCAGTCACGTGACCCCGTGCAGCTTGTTTTGGAAAAGATTGCATAACCCACGAAGCAATTCTTCACAAAGTGCATAAAAGTGTCAGCTTATGTATAATTTATACAGCCAACGTTAGTTATGGTCTGTTTAATAGTATTTAATGCTGTCGTATGACATCATTCTTTCATTTACCAATTGAAAAAATAAAAAGACCAATCAAAAACACTTTATGGAGTAGGAAATATGCTTATTGAATTTGATAAAAATTGTAGAAGACAATAAACGGATTCACTGGGGGAGGCATCCTTAAAAGATTTTTGAAAAGAGTTATTGTGGCGTATGTACAGTATTTACTCTATAGTTATTTTAATCATAATTTACTTACTGCGTACATGTTATCTAATATGCTGCTAATGTGCCTTAAGCAATTCATTTTGCCGACAGCACAGTAAATTGCCATATAGCCTTGGCCCTTTATTAGTAGCAATGATTAAATCCAATTTTAGTTGTACTTACTACATTTTCTCCACTGCCTACAGGGCATCCCTATGGTGGGGGAGAGGAGTCGCTGCTTCTATGCTTAATCTGTCCATCTTTTAACAAAAAAATCTATTCCGTACATTTTCAGCGGGATATATTCTACCTCTGTTTACACTAACTCTATTTTCCTAGCACAGAGGGTATTTTTGGTGCTGTGTGAGAAAGTATGACACAATGTTCAAAAATGTTGTGTTAAATAAAATATAGCCACGCTCTTCTGTATGCAGTAAAAGCACTCAATAAAAGAAATCCTGCCCTTTCCAGTGTGTGTGTGTGTGTGTGTGTGTGTGTGTGTGTGTGTTGAATACCACAAGAAACCAAGCATTGACTTCATAGATTATAGGACCAGAATCTTCCCCTATGTTAAATGGATGAATGAATTATCAGAGGGTAGGTAATTGCATTATTTAATTCTGCAAAGCAAGTCAGGGCACAGTTTGTGAGAAATGGGTTATAGAAGTTGAAGTTACAAACTCCTGAATGTTGCGAACCCTGACTCCCGGGACTCGGGGTTCCAGCGGTGGGAGTCTGTGTAATACAGCCTCACTTTCCAGCTCTGAGCTCACACACTAGACATGTGCAACGTGTCTTATTTTATCTGCAAATGGACTTCCTTTCCTCCAAGTTTGGGTTCAGTCCATGTGTCTGCGCTTAGTCTGCAGGGAACATTTTACAGTTTTTACCTGAGAGTCATCAGATGGATCCTGGCGAAAGCCATCTAGTCCCACTGGGGATCCAACCCTGGAGTGGCCCCTCAGGGTTTTCAAAGCCTTCTTCTCTGCCTTTCCTGGTCCACTTGTGGTCCTTGGGAGGGAGAAAGAGACACCCAAGCAGCTTTCCTTGTGTCCCAGTTGGCATCCCAGTCTGGTTACCAATGGTGGTCCTGTGCTCCAGGGCAGGAAAGGCAGCCCTGGCAGGCTCCCAACCAAGCCCTGCACCTGCCTGTCCCTCCTCCTCCTCCTCCATCCAGGTGGGGCACTCTGCACCTGCCCAGGGCCTCCCAATTCCTGGGGAAGTTCCCTCTGCCCTATTTCTTCCCGTGGCTGCTCCTGGTTTCTCCCTCCCCCTCTTCTCTCCGATCCAGATGTTCCAGAACTAAATGTCATTCCTGTTGGGTCCTGCTGAGTGCAAATTTGGAAATGTGGGCTAATGGGGGAGCCTGAGTTAATGGCTCCCCTCCCATGTAACACTTCTCGGAGCTTTTCAGACATGCTACTTTGCCTAGAGGAGGAAACAGAAGTTGGGGACATCTTATTCAGTGTTAGGCCTTGAATGCGGTAGAGATTTTGAGAGGAGGACCTTCCGTCACCTTCCGACACCTTTGAGCTCACAGATGTGGCCATCCATCTCTGCCTCCAGGGACACCTCTGTCCTCAGATGGCAGGACACCTTCTTTCCCACCTTCTCTAGCTCCGTGGACGCGGCACAGGGTCCGAGCCCCAGCCTCCTGCGCTCTTGTGGTGTGAGGTTTGAGCGGGCTCTGGGCATCTGAGTCTGCATTCCAGTCCGCACCTCCAGCTTATCTTCTAATGTTTCCTGTCCCTACAGTAGTGATGGCCACACAGCTTCCCAGGGAGCCGCAGAGCCTTGGACCCCAGGGTGGGTGCATTCCCCACTGTAGACCTCGTGAAGTGCGCCACGTGGCCTCCTCCCTGGGGAGATCCAGAAGACAGAGGACCCAAAAGGAGCCTCAGGACCCCGCCACACTGTGTCCTCAAACATCACGCGTTGTGAAGTGCTGCGTTGCCGGCTCTGTGGTTGAGCCCACAAGGAAGTGGTGTGCGCTAGACCAGAGGGCGGGAGGCCGAGGAGGTCTGGGGGTGGAGAGGAGGCCGGGAACTTCCTTGGCTCTCCCGCGCCTCACTTTCGAGGCCCGTGTGCAGCTGCTTTAAAAGCCAGATCCGGCCTCTCCAGGGGCCCTTGAGACTCCACAGGCCGTTCAATTCTTTTGGGTAAATAACCCAGAGAATTGCCCCATCCACCTGCTCATTCTAGAGAGAGCCTTAAACAGACCCACTACAGACGGCAGCACTGAGTGAGTCTAGAAGCTGGGTTCTGGCCAGCGCCACCTTGGGTCACCTCCGCGGCTAACGCACTGGTCTTCACACCGAGAAAAACCAGAATTGTACCACAGGCCCCAGACGGAACTTGTACTTCTCTGTCATTTTATGCCTCTTCATTCTGAAGATCAAAGCCACTGTCCTTTGGAGGGGCGACTTGACTAATTGCATGGTTATAGCTTAGATCCAATTAATCGTTAAATGACTTTTGACTGTTAAAATTATAACTTCTCCAGGAGTTCCACAGGAACAATGGCTCCGGCCAAGCCTGGTTGCTATAATATTGATATCCTTCATGAATAGTAAAAAGATGCCTTTTTTTTTTAACCTTTTCTGGCTAAATTGATCTCTTTTCTACGGGGACTTCTAGAAATGGGTAGCTTATGAAAACAGCTTACAAGGTGGCTGTTGGGGTGGAAATGGGAATGGAAAGATGTGATTCCTTCTGGAAATCCGGGAAGTGGCAGAAGTGGGCTCACAGAAACTTCAAATACTCCGTCTTCTTTCTACCTGGGCTCAGAAGTGAAAAATGGTGTTTGTTAGTTTTTTTTCCTGCCCATGGTTTTTAACTTCCCCTCTAAACAAAAACATATGCTAGAGTTTGGTGGGGCCCTCTTGTCTTCCGATGTTTAATTTCATAGGCTTCCCCCAAATTGTCTCTATTCACCGGTTCCGAAGGCAGTGATTCATCCGCAATGAAAGCAGGAAGCTCCCCGGAGCATCCCTGGCCAGGGGGGGCCAATGCACCTGACACCCTAGAAGGGAAACAAGGACACCCAGATAATCTTTGTGATGTGGGGCTATGGCGTTGCCTCCGATAACAGTCTGCAAACAGCATTCACCAAGGAAAGGAGAGAAGGCATCTTGTTCCCCAATGTTGAAAGGGAGACGACTAACGGCGTATTTTTAATTACCTGAATTCTCCAGCACGGAAAGTAGTCAGTTGATAGTTGCCTTCAATCTGTAGACTACAAATTATTAGTGCATGAAAACGGCATCCAAGTTCTGTTGCTGGGTCTAGTAATTTTGGATATTTTCCCTGCTATTACTGCCTGCTCCATATACCTTTACTGGTTCTTTTTGAAATTAACTTAATGGCACTCCGCAGAAATGGACTGCCTACTGAGAATGAGCGCTTGCCTGCGAAGATGGACCGAGTTCCCACTGAGAGGCACTGATTTGGCACAAACAGAGAAATGCTTTAGCATTAATTTACTTGAGTATCAAATTATTCAAAATAAATAATTAAAGGCTTTTTAGGAGTCGGAGTCAATATTGGCTTTCAATATTTTGGCTCCATTAATGCATGCCCCACATTGGGAAGGGCGGGGGCCCCGCCAGGTGCTGCCGCGGGGTAACGGATTCCCAAGCTTCCCTCGGTTTTCCCGTCAGGCGTCACATGTCGCTTCCCTGCCCCGGAAACTCCTCTCAGCCCCCACTCGGCTTCTCTGGTGAGCCCTTCATTCCCTCGCAGCTCGCCTCTGCCGCCCGGGATGCCCTTCCCCTTCCACCAGCTCAGCGGGTTTCCTCTGGGGGGATAGAGTCCTCGGGGACACAGGGTGTGGGAGCTGGGGGACTCTGGGATCCGAGGGACCAGAAAACATGTCAAGGTCATGCTTGGGAACAAAGCCCCTTAAATGCAGCTCCTACAGCTGCTGTTTGACTGGGAAGGTTCTCAAATCAGGCCGAATCTGCTTCAGGACCGCCACTCTGTCCTCTGGTTAGGCTCTTGCTCAGAGTCCCCCTCCCTCAAACCCCCGGAGACTCTATAGAATCTGGGGTGAATTTTTGACCATATCTCCCAGCACAGGAAATACTGGAGTGTCTCCTAAAGGCCTCTGCATGAAGGCTTAGTCCCTGGTGCCATCGGGAGGTGACAGAACTTGGAGGAGGTGGGGTCTCATGGGAGAGAGGCTGTAGGGGACTGTGGGACCCTGGCCTCTTCCTCTTTGCTTGTTTCCTGGCTGCTAAGGTGAGCAGTTTTGTCCCATCGTGACGTACTGCCTCAGCTCAGGCCCAGAGCAATGGGGCCAGCCCATCAGACCTGGGGCTTCCAACACTGTGAGCCAAAGTAAACTTTTTCCCTTTATAAATTTATCATCTCAGGAATTCTGTTACAGTGATGGGACGTGACCAACACAGGGGACATTCAGTATTCCAAGTGACCGTGTAAGAGGCCACAAAGTGGCTCTGTCCTATGGGTTCTCTGTGTGAAAGGAGGTGGCCATTGCTCAACTCAGTTCACTGTGTGTGTGTGTGTGTGTGTGTGTGTGTGTGTCCATGAACGTGCACACATCCTAGAACAAGATGGCGACTTGCTTGACCTGCAAAGGCATGTCGTCTTCTTACACTGTTATTTAGGGGCAGTGATGGGGGAACCCAGCCCTTTCAGACAGAGAAGTCTCTGAGCATCGATGGCCAACCCATTTTGAGATTAGAGGAAGGAGGGAAGCGATGAGAATTCCCCTTTAATTCACTCTCTGCCTCTTCCCCTCTCCATTCAGAAGCCTGCGAGGACCAGAAGAGTCACGGAGAGAGAAAAGAGAGAGAGGCCTTGATTCTATGAAGGGCTCTCCAGCCTCCCTCCATAAAGACGGGCGATTTCCATTTGAAAAGGACGACTGTTAATGAGCTCTATTCTCCTAGCCTATCACCCCACGCGCAAAGGGTCTGCTTTGAAGTCAACATGGTCTATTATGGGTGAAATAAACCCCTCAGAACAAAGGGCAGCTCAAGTACAGACTAGCAGAGGCTATCGGCCTCCCTCCAGTCCCATGTCCGCCCCATCTGATGCGCGCGCACACATGGCGCCCTGGGATGCCTGCGTCCTTGAGCACAGAGGACTGGACTCAGCGCCTCCCCAGGGACCCAGTGCGCCTCTGCTCTCTTACCAGCTCTCACATGAAGCTTCCCATTGGTGAAAAAGCCTCCCGCCTTCATTTTCTTCAGGTTTTTGAAAGCCTCAGGTAAGGACATTTTTAGGCTTTATCAAAATTTTCTCCTTCCAGGTATCTTTTATTCATGGGGAAAATAACATAGCCATATATTCGGTAGGACAGCTTTTTTGGCTGCATCTAAAATGAATATTTTCTACCTATCGTTCAGCAAATAGCATCGGTAATTGGAGAGCTCAGTGTCTATCCCCTCCTCTTCTTGGAGCGGGAGGAACTTGGCCGTAGATGTTAATCATTTTAGGCATGGATTTTGTTTCTAGCGCAAGACGGCATCAGGGCTGCTCCAAATGCAGAGGAACGCATGATATTCTTTCCACCAAAGGAAGAAGAAGGAAAGCGGGGTTTCCCCCACCACAAATGTGAGCCAAAGAGGGCAGTCCCCTCTGTTGATATGATCAGCCCCACCTCAGCTGCTGATCCCGCCCGGCCACCCCTGGGTGGACGTGTAGGACGTGTGGGTGCAAGTAGGTGTCCACACAAGCCAACACATTTCACCTGTATGCATCTGCTAGCTTCCTTGTGGAGCAAGAAGACTGTCCCCAGCAAGGCAAGGGAAAATAATTTGCGTGGCATCTTTTAGCTGCCATTAAAAAATTGAACTCACGGAGTTTTCAATGACACAACCCCCTAAATCATATACTGAAGAGGAACATTAGTAAAGATAAAGATACCGAAAGAGAGAGAGATGAATAACCCGGCACCAGCCCGTGCTGATCGCGGAGGTGGCACAAATGTGTCATACCCGGAGCCCTGACTCGCTGCCAGCTGTCTGTTCACTCTGGGAAAAACAACGTCCTTTATAATTTACGCAAAAGTGTGGTTTTTCTTACTAGACTGGAGACAAACCATGTTTTAGCAATCACTCAGAAAGCTGACCTGCTGGCATGATCCTACCGACAAGAAATGTCTTCCTTTTTAGTATAGCTAAGAATGCACCGTAATTGTCTCCCATAAATGTACTCACACTTCTGGTCTATTAATGTGTGGCCCCCTGGGCAAGAGGCCACTATGCCTGCATGAAGGCTAATGCTGCTGTCTCACACCTCATGCCCCTGTCCTGCTTCCTGTACCCTCCATCACCTCCTTCCATCCATCCCGGAACGGTGCGCCATGTTCTCAGTCCCCGCCAAGGACTTCGCCCAGCCTGGTGCTTACGACTCTAATTCCATTGCATTTTCCCATGTCCAGATAGCAGAAAGCTCCACCATGCTGCCGTTCAGTAATGCCCTGCTGAAGGTAACCACCATTCTGACCTCTATCCTCATAGGTCAGTTTTGCTGATTTTAAAGCTGCCCGTGAGTGAGACAGTACATCATCTATGGCTTTATCTTTTGTGCCTGACTTCTTTAGTGCCGTGGCATTTCTATAAGATTTATCTATGCTGTTGTATATAGCGAGAACCCCTTCTTTTACACCAATGTATAATATTCTACTGTATGAAAAAAATCACACAGTAAGTATATGTTCTGTTGAGGACTACTTGTGGGCTTTTCGCCCAGTTTTTGGCTATCACCAACATTATTGCCAAGAGCATTGTTGCAGATGTCCTCTGGTGAACTTATGGCTGCGTTTCTGGTGGGTGTGTATGTAGGGATGGGATTGCTGGGTCGTAGATGATGGGAATGATTGGTGTCATCAGACACTGTCCAGAAGTCGCCTAAGTGGCCACATTAATCCATGCTCTTGCCGGTGGGGAGGGCGATCCCTGGCTGCTTCCCATCTTGCCAACACTTCCTATCCTCAGTGTTTCCTTCCCTCTATTCCAGTAGATAAACAGTGGCATCCGTTTGTAGTTTTAAATTGAAATTTTTTCTAATGACTAACTATATTGAACACTTTTTAATATGCTTATTAGCCATTTGTTTAAAATTTTTTTTGTGTGGCGATGGTACTGGGGATTGAACCCAGGGTTGTTCTACCACTGAGCTACACCCCCAGACCTTTTTATTTTTTATTTTGAAACAGGGTCTCACTAAATTACCCAAGCTGGCCACGGACCTGCGATCCTCCTGCCTCAGCCTCCCAAGTACTGGGATTAAAGGCATGCGTCATCACACCTGGATTTATTTAAAACTTGTTAATGAAATATATATCAGCTCTTTGATTTTCTTTTTTAGTCTTTGCATGTATTTCTTTAATTAAAAATTTTAAAAATTGAGATACTAATAGGTCCAAATGCAATGATAAGAATGAACACTGAGGCTCTGGCTACCTTTACCAGTTGTCCCCGGTGCTACCATCGTTCAGAATTACAGTACACAGCCAGGTGTGGTGGCACACGCTTGTAATCCCAGTACTTGGGAGGCTGAGACCAGAGGATCCGGGTTCGCGGCCAGCCTCAGCTACTTAGTGAGGTCATCTGCAACTTAGTGAGACCCTGTTTCAAAATAAAGAATAAAAAAATAGGGCTGGGGGTGTAGCTTGGAGGTAGAATGCCCCTGGGTTCAATCCCCAGTACTGCAAAAAAAAAAAAATACAGTACATGGACGGAACGAGAGGACATAAGTAAAACAAGCCAGGCACAGAGAGATAAATATTGCGCGTTCTCTCATACGTGAAGGCTAAAGCTAGTTGACCTGAATGTAGAGTGGTGGTTCCTAGAGGCTGGGGTAGGTATGTGTCAGGGGGAGGGGAGGCTGAGTAGTGGGTACAAAAACAAAATTAGCTGGAAGGAAAACATGGTGCTGATCTGCAGCATGGAAGGAGGATGGTGGTTCACAATAACATGCTATCTTTGAAGATCTACAAGAGAGGAGCTTGAAAACTTTAAATAGAAATAAATGACAAGGAGAGAGAAATGCTAATTGCCCTGATTTAATCAGTGTGCGCTCTGCCTGAGTTGAAATGTCACATAGAACCCCATTAATATGTTCAATGAATATATACTAATTAACAACATATATAAACAAATAAATACCCTATAGTTTAGCATCACAGCCAGGATATTACTGTCCATACATTGGAAACAGAGCATCTATCTCACCTCCAGGATTCCTCCCATATGCTGCTGCAGCCAAGTTGGCCTTCTGCTACCCTGTTGCTGATCCCTGCTGACCACTAACTCATTTCCATTTCTGCAACTTGTCATTTCAAAAATGTTATAAAGCCAGGTGTGGTGGCACACGCTTATAATCCCAGTACTTGGAAGGCTGAGACCAGAGGATCTGGGTTCGCAGCCAGCCTCAGCTACTTAGTGAGGCCCTCCACAACTTAGTGAGACCCTGTTTCAAAATAAAGAATAAAGAAAAATAGGACTGGGGGTGTAGCTCAAAGGTAAAGTGTCCCTGGGTTCCATCCCCAGTACCACACACACAAAGTTATAAAAATAGAACCACCCGGCATGTGACCTTCTGGGGGCTTGGCCTTGTTCACGCAGCAGAATTCCTTGGAGATTCCGCCAAATCCTTGTATATATCAAGAGCTCGTTGCTTTTAGTGCTGAATAGTATTCCGAGGTGTGGACATGCCAGTCCATTCAACCACTCACCAGTTGCAGGACAGCTGGGTGTAGTTTGGGGCTATGAACAGTCACTGTACAGGTTTTTCGTGTAAATGTAAGTTTTCCTTTCTCTGAGATGACGCCCAAGAGTTCAACGGCTGCATCATGTGGTGGCTGCACGTTCAGTTTTAAGTAAACAGCTAAACTCTTTTCTGGAGAGGCCGTACCTCTCCCACCAGCAGTGTGCAGGTGATGCAATCTCGGCATGCCTGTCAGCGTTCGGTGCTTTCTCCGTATTGTAGCTGTCATTCTGGTGGGGGGCTGTGGTACCTCATAGTGGTTTTCATCCGCTTTTGCCTCTTGCGAGGGTAGGTGCCTTCCTTCTGGCGCTCCTGTGCCCTCTAAGATCTCCTCCGTGAAAGGCCTCAGCCAGCGTATCTTTTGCCCATTTCCCAGTTGGATCATTGGTTTTATTACTGTTGGAGTTTACAACCTTTATATATTTTAGATCCTGTTCCATGGTCAGATAGGTATGTGGTTTGCAAATATTTTCTTTCACTCTATAGCTTGTTTTTTTATTTAAAAATCCTGTTAATAAGGTTTTTCAAAGAGCTAATGTTTTTAATGTTGATGATGTCCAAAATTTATAAATTTTCCTTTTAGTGAATTGTGCTTTTGACTATTTTGACTGAAAACTAGGCTGTTTATTTCTTATTTAATTGTGGGAGTTCCACTTCGTTCAGCCTCTGAGTCCCTTGTTGGAGATGTGTATTGAAGGCATCTTCTCCTGCCGTGCCCTGTCGCCTTCATTCTTCAGTGTTATCTTTGGATAAATAGAAAATTCTCTATTAAGTTCAATTAATAATCTTTTCTTTTATGATTAATACTGTTTCTCTTCTTTTTAAGGAATTTGTGCCCACCCAAAGGTCACAGTGATTTGGCATTTACATTTAGGTCTAGGATCTGTCTGGCAAAGAATTTTGTGTACGGTTGACAGCAGGTGTCCAGGTTCATTTTTTCCACATGGACACCTAACCGCTACAGGACCATTTATTGAAAAGTCTAGCCGGGCGTGGTGGCGCACGCTTGTCATCCCAGTACTTGGGAGGCTGAGACAGGAGGATCGCAGGTTTGTGGCCAGCCTCAGCTACTTAGTGAGGCCCTCTGTATTTTAGTGAGACCTTGTTTCAAAATAAAGAATAAAAAATAGGGCTGGGGGTGTAGCTCAGCAGTAGACGCCCCTGGGTTCAATCCCTGGTACCACACTCAAAAAAAGTGACAGGGGCACCTCTGCCACTTACTAAGTTTAAAAAATGCCCACACATAGGCATATAAATATATCCACACCTGTGCGTACACATTGATACATATACACATAACATATAACTGCAGGCTTGTGTTTCTGGATCTCTTATTCTTTTCATCATGTGTTTTAGTTGCTGACTCAGGAAATTAGTCTTTGTCTTATTAAAGTATGATAAAGCTTCTGACTTCCAAGAGTATCATTTGTATTTACACATAAATTTTAAAACCTGTTTGTCAGTGTGTGCGTGCGTGCGTGCGTGCATGCATGTGTGTGTGTGTGGTGCTAGGGATTGAACCCAGGGGTATTCTATCTCCAAGCTACACCCCCAGACCTATTTTATTTTTTATTTGGAAAAAAGGGTCGTGCTTGGTCGTTGAGGGCCTCCCTAAATTGCTGAGGCTGGCTTCGAACCTAAGATACTCTTGTCTCAGCCTCCCAAGTATTGGGATTATGAGAGTGTGCCACCACGCCTGGCCCAGTTTTTCAGTTTTGCACACCAAAACATCCTGGGATTCTCAGGCTTTGAATTTATGGGCTCTAGAGAACCAAGGAGTCTCACCACTGAGCCAGCTACCCACTGTGCATGGTACTGATCTCCACTTCCTGCGGTCCTCTGCGGTTTCTCTCAGGGATATTTGGCTCCTTTCTGTGTAGCGACTGTACATATTTTAGTAGATATAATCCTTGGTAAAAGATTTCTCATGCTACTGTAACTAATGTCAATAAAAAGCTCATTTTCTACTTGTTCATAGTGTATAGCAATGCGATTTTGATTTTTGTACATTGACTTTGAGTACAAATGCTTTGAGAAATTTACATGTTAAGCTTAATAACTTAACTGGAAGATTTTCTTCATAAGCAATCATGTCACCTGAAAAATAAATCCCTTTCTAACATGAGTACTTTTAGTTTTCTTGTCTTATTACAATATTTAGGGTGTTTGGTTCAGTATTGTGATAATCATGATAATAGCAGACACTTTTTCCTTTTCCCCAATTTCAGACAGCAAGTTTCAATATTTCATCAGTAAATGTAATTTGCCACTATGTATACATTCTTTATGAAATTAAGAAAGCTCCTTCCTTGTTCTAATTTGTTAATTGTTTTATCATGAATGAATGTTGAATTTTATTAAATTAATTTTCTTCTATAATGACTGCATGGCTTTTTCTTTATTTTATCAATGTGGTCAATCACACTGACTTTCAAATGTTATACTGTACATTTGTACAGTAAAATATTCTATATATATATACAAATATAGTATATATAAAGTATATTATACTATACTTTCAAATGCTATACCTAGCATTCCTTCAATAAACCCCCAGATATTATACACACACCCTTTTATTTATTGTTGGATTTGGCTTGGGATATTTTATTTGAGATATTTGCATCTATATTAATGAGAAAAAGAGATGCTTATAATTTAACTTTTTCTTAACTCCCTTGATATATTTTTGTGTTACGATTGCATTGGCTTCATGAAACTTACCATGGGAGTGCGTTCTCTTTTTCTATTCTTTGGAAAAGTTTGTGTAAGATCAATGTCATTTTTTAAATATTTAGAACTCACCAAAGAATCATCTGACACTGAGATTTCCCCGTGAGGGATCTTTGAACTACAGAATTTCTTTAATACACTTTGGACTTTTCAGATTTTCTATTTCTTCCTGAGTCAGTTTTTAATGTTTCAATGACTTTGGCTATTACACCTACATTATCCCAAGGTATTTACATAAAGTTATTTATGTGCCATCTTATTATAGTTTTAATGTCTGAGATATCTATAATGATGGTTTCATCTTTTCTTCCCAGTCTTGGTGCTGTTGCTTCTTTTTATCTTCATCAGACTTACTTGATGTGTTTATATATTTCACTAGGCTTCTCAAAAAGCCAACCTCAGGCTGTGTTTATGTTCTACTAAGTTGGTTCATATTTTACTGGATTCTGCTCTTAGCATTACTCTTCTTCCTTCTGCTGCTGTCTCTAATCTGCCGTTAACCCCATTTATTAAATTTTCAGTTTCTGTTCTATCTTTCACACCACTGGGCTCAATTTGATTTTTACACTTAGGTGCATGATTTGTGTACTCAAATCCCCAGTTCTCAAAGTGTCTTTTGTGAAGGTAGAGATCTCCATGATATTTTAGGGGTTCCATGAAGTAAAAATATTTTATAATAATACTAATAATATTATGATAATATTATAATACTATACAATAATATTACAATAATTGTTACCTTTCTGCAGCATTTTCATTTGCACCGATGGTGTAAAAACAATAGTGAATAAACATGGGGCCACAGCTTGAGGCAGCATAGTGTAGCAATCTGTATCAGTAGTCATCAGGTTCTTTGGTACCAGTCACTCACAAACAAAATTCCAGTTCCAGTGAAAAATATACTTGATGAGTGGTAAGAAATATTAATTTTAGTATTCTCTATGGCAAAATGGGAAGTATGCATAAAGCATTTCTGCTATACTCTAAAGTGTAATGATTGCCCCAAAGAAAGGCACTTTTGTGATTCAGATGTGAGGTGAACTAACCACTTTTTTCATGGATTTCAGTTTTTACTAGGAAAAAAAAATGACAGACAAGTTATGTTTATTCCAACTTGAATATTTGGCATACATGTTTCAAAAGAGGACTCAAATGAGCCTGTCATTTTGAGATAAAAAAAAACTACTGAGAATATTCATTGCCACTGATATAATTCAAATATTTAAGTAAAATTTTGGAAATCTTGCATTCACCAGTTATCAATCTGCTATGCTGGATTGTCTGGGACCATGAGATTTTCTGGGTCACTGGAGTTTCGGTGTTAAAATTGGAACATGCCAGGCACACTGGAAAAGTTGTTCCCACCAACTAGTAGCTGCACCGTGTCCCGATACTTTAAGACTTTTATGATGACGTAGGTTGATATATAAATGAATATAAAATATTGTGTAAAGACATGTGCCAACATTTTAAAGATCTGTGCAACTCAATTAACCAATATCTTCCAAATGACCATTGCATGATGTTACAAACTCATGTGTTTGTAACATCATGAGGTCCATTCAGTGTGTGAGACAAACCAATGGGATTGAATATAATGGAGCACAAAAGAAAGCACTCATATGCACTCTGATTTCACATTACAGTCTACCTTGAAGAAGCTTCACCCACCAAATTTTGGTATGGTACCAAAGAAGACCATACACAATTACCTGACAAGGATATTAAAATGCTTCCCCCTTTTAAAACTACATATATGTGTGAAGTTGGATTTTCTTTGTATACTTCAACAAAAAAAAAGAATCACAACAGATTGAATGCAGCTGTAAATATGAGAGGCCAGCTGTCTTCCATTAAGCCAGATGTTACAGAAATTTTCAAAAATGCAAAACAATGCCACCCTTTCAACCAAATAGTTTGCTTTAGAAAACATAACTATTTTTTGAAATGATGTAATTTATGTTAACATGTAAAGGATTTATTATTTTTTAATAAATTAATAAAATCTTTAAAATTTTCTCAAGTTTAATTTAGAATATGGCAAATAATGATTGATATTATCCATGTAAACAATTATCTGGAATCCTGAATAGTTTTTAAGACTACAAAGAGGTTTTGAGACCAAAAAGTTCAAGTACTTTTGGCTTCTATCATAATTTTTCAGCCTTTTCATATTTCCAGTATGTGCATTCAAGACTACATATTTCTTTCTTGGCACTATTTTGTTTGCAAATTTTGGTATATCTTATTTTTATTCCTATTCAGTCCAAAATATTTTCTAATTTTCATTTTATGATTTCTTTTTTTAACCATGTATTACTTAGAATTTCATTGCTTAATTCCCAAATAGGAAGGAATCTGTTGTCTTTTTGTTATTGATTTCTATCTTGATTCTTCTCTGGTTGCAGAACATATTCAGTATGATTTCAACCCTCTGGAATTTGTCAAGATTTTTTTTGTGATTCAATATATAGGCTGTTTTAGGAAATATGCTATGTACTCTTGTGAAGAATATATATCTTGCAGTTGTTGGGTATGGTGTTCTACATGTGTCAAATAGGTCAGATTTGTTAACTGCGCCTGTTACATCCTCTGTAAACTCACTAATCCTATTTTTTCTGCCTTCTGTAGCATCCATCTAGAGAAGGTGTGTTAAAATCCCAACTAAGTTTGTGAATTAATATGGTTTTAGTTTACTTCTCTGTGGCCTCTGTATTTTAGGGTAAACAAACCTAGGGCTGCTTGATCATCCTATTAAACTTTTATTGTGATGGAATATCTCTATTTTTAACAATCCATCTTGCCTTAAAGTTTACTTTGTCTGATATAAAATCAGCATGTGAATCATTTCTGGGGAGGCATTCACATGGGATCTGCCTTTGTTCTTTTACTCATGACAATTCTGTTCTTATGAAAATAAGTATCGCCTAATATATAGATAAGTAGGATTAGTTAGGCTTTTAAAATTCAATTAAAAAACAAAATTTGCCAGGCGTGGTGGCACAAGCTTGTAATCCCAGTACTTGGGAGACGGAGACCAGAGGATCCGGGTTCGTGGCCAACCTCAGCTACTTAGTGAGGCCCTCTGCAATTTTGTGAGACCCGGTTTCAAAATAAATGTAGCTTGGAGGTAGAACGCCCCTGGGTTCAACTCCCGATACCACAAAAAAATTTCAATTAAAAGTCGTTGCCTTTTATTTGTCTATTTATTCCATTTATACTTAATATAATCTTTGACATGAAGAGATTATATTTGACCTCTTATTCTTTGGTTTTTATTTGCTTCCTCCATTTCTTCTTCTTTTTCTTCTTCTTCTTCTTCTTCTTCTTCTTCTTCTTCTTCTCCTTCTTCTTCTTCTTTGTACTGGGGATTGAAGCCAGGGGTGTTCTACCTCTGATCTATACCCTCAGCCCTATTTTATTTTATTTATTTTGAAATAGTATCTTGCTAAGTTGCTGAGGGTCTCATCAAGTCACCAAGGCTGGTCTCGAACCTGCAATTCTCCTGTCTCAGCCTCCCAAGTACTGGGATTAGAGGTTTACACCACCATGCCCGGCTTCCTCCATTATTTTTTTTCTCCTATTCTTACATCAAGTAATTTAATTATTATTTATTGTTTCTTCATCCTCTAACAGCTTATTAGTTATACCTTGTTTTATGTCTTTCAGTAGTTATGCTAGAGATTCATGATGGGCCCACCCCAGTCTTGGTGACCTTCATGTCCTTGACTTTATTAAAGTGAACTGCTAATTAGTTCTTTTATCACTTCTCCAACAATACGAGGGCGTCACGATACTTTATGTACATTTATACTCCTCTTCCCTTTTATGATGTCGCTGATTTGCGTTTTAATTCTGCATGTACTTCAAACCCTCCACATTTTCTTGTGGTTGCTTTAAGCGAAGCGATCGTTTTCCTTCAGATTCAGCTCCACATTTGTCCTTTATGTTCTTTTGTTCTTCCTGCAGTGGTGTGCTTCCACTTAGAACCATTTCCCTAAATCATAATTTGCTTTACTGTTTCTTTTAGTGTGTGTCTCCTGGAAATGAATACTTTTATCTTTCAAATTTTACCTGCTCTTCATTTTTGATGCGCATAAATTCCTAAAGTAGCAATTATTTTCTTCTAGCCTTTTGTAGATTTTTTTTTCCATTGTCTGTTGGCTTTCTCCATTTCTTGTGCAAAGACAGCCGTCTGTCTTACTGTTTTTCCTTTGTTTATCCTTAGTTGCTTCTGCCTCTAGGACTCTTTCCTATCTTTGATTTTCATAGTTTTAATATGAAGTGGTTTTTGTACTTGTGATAGTTAATCTAGGTTGTCAACTTGACCTGATCATGACACACCCAAGATTACGTGATTTTGGGTGTGTAACAGCAGATTAAACAGAAAGCCCTGCCCTGAATGTAGGCAGCAGGATTCTGATAGGTGGGGACTTAGATAAAAGAGGTAGAAGCCGAGTAGAGTGCGTGCGACTCTTTCCCAGGAAAAACGCATCTGCTGAGATCGTCGGCCGCCGGCTTCGCCTTTCTCCAAAGAGCTTCTTGATCTTCTCGGCCTCCCGCTCTTGGAATTGAAACTCCACCATCGTTTCTCCGAAGAGCTTCCTGATCTTCACATCTTGGACTGGGACTGAATTAGTGGTTGCTCCGATCCTAAGACTCTAGCTCTTAGACCGTTCAACCAGCTACTGGTTCCTCTGACTCTCCACGTGCAATCAGAACCTGGGACTACATTGCTTCAAACTGTAAGCCCATCTGATAAATCCTTTTTTTCAAATATACTCATTCTGTGTATTCTGTTAATCTAGAGAACCCTGTCCAATACAGTACTTATCCTTTCTGTGGGTTTATAGAACATATTGGCATTCTCCTGTCAAAATTGGGATATTCTCCGCAAACATCTCTTCAAATGGTGCTTTTATCACAGTCTTTCTGTTTGCCAAATGTTACACTTTTCCACTCTGTCCCAAATGTCTCGCATGTTATTTCTAATGTTTCCCCTCTGGGAAAACATTGTTGGCTATTTCACATGATCCATGTTGTCAGTTCACTTAACCCTCTTTTCTGTTGTGTCTAATCTTCAATTAAATCAGTTGATTGGATTCTTAAGTTCTATATTACATTTTTCAATTCAATTATTTCTTTTAGACCCCCTTCTTTGGTGCAATTCCCTCTCTTTCATCCATTTTCTTAAACATATTCTATTTATTTATTTATTGTTTGTTTGTTTGTGGTACTAGGGACTGAAACCCCAGAGCATTCTACCTCCGAGCTATACCCCCAGCCCTTTTCATTTTTTGTTTTGAAACAGGGTCTCCCCTGTTGCTGAGGCTGGCTTTGAACCTGCCATCATCCGTCTCAGCCTCCCAAGTACTGGGATGACAGGCGTGTGCCACCACCCTGGCTTCATTATACTTATTTTAAAGTTCGCGTCTGATGACGCCCATATCTGGATCACCTGTGAGTCTGTACCCATGATCACATTTTCCTTTCATTTTTGCTGATTTCTTCCTCTTGCATGTTTTGTCTGATTTTTTTTTTCATGAAATGCCATGTCTTGTATCTAAAGGTGCAATGGCTCAGCCCCTGGATGCTGCTATTGTATTTTTCTAGAGAGGGTGGCGCGTGGGAAGATGCCCTTGACCCCAGGGAAGCCAGGTTTCTGGTTTGGCTTGTTCTTACTTTGGGCTGTGGTCCTCCAGGAACCTCAGCTGAGAGCCTGCTGCGTTTCCCAGGCTCCTCCTCCTCAGTGGGCTCTGAACTTCCATCTTGGTCTCCCTAGGGCTGCAAGTCTGCCAAAATCCCTGCTTAGCTTTTAAGCCTCTTAGCAGCTGCTTTCCTCGTGGATTCTCGTCCCCTTGCCCCATATCTGAGAGGCTCTGTATTGACAAAGGCCCCAGGGGTAACGGGGTGCAGACCATCGGGCTTCCTTCTCTGGGGCCCCCTTTATACTAGGATCTTGGCCCCTTGTTTTTTTGGCTGTAATGCATTCCAATTGCTGTCTCCTCACCCATCGAGACTTTTCTGGGCTCCCACTTTCCCTGTCGACTCCATTTCCTAAGCTGTAATTTGGCAAATACCCCAGTGGGAAAAAAGCATCCAGGTTCGAGGCTGGCCCAACAGTTTTCCCTTCCTGCGGGACCGCCTACCCTCCAGTCCTGGCTGCCTCGATTCCTTTCTAATGCCTTCAAATGTTTTTCTTTTCCAGACTGCCCGATCACAGCCAGAAATGCCAAAAATGTTCACTTGGTCATGAGTATTTCCCTAACATCCCTTTGAATTTTGCTGTGGAATGTCTGCAGTCCTACAGGGCACGACTGGACCGTGCATGTTGCTGGGGGAAGATGGGCTGGATTTGGTATTTGAAAAGGGTCCTATCTATTTTTCCTGTGGATTTCATTTTACTGATTGAGGTATCTGTTGATATCCTTTTCCCTTCCTTCCTTCCTTCCTTCCTTCCTTCCTCCCTCCCTCCCTCCCTCCCTCCCTCCTTTCCTCCCTCCCTTCCTTTTCTCCTCCTCCTCCTCTTCCTCCTCCTCCTCCTCCTCCTCCTCCTCCTCCTCCTCCTTCTTCTTCTTTTCTTTCTTTCCTTCTTTCCTTCCTTTCTTTCTTTGGAACTGGGGATGGAACCCAGGGGCATTCTACCTCTGAGCTACACCACCAGCCCTACTTTTTATTCTTTATCTTGAAACAGGGTCTCACTTAGTTGCGGAGGGCCTCACTAAGTAGCTGAGGCTGGCCGCGAACCTGAGATCCTCCTGTCTCGGCCTCCCAGGAACTGGGATTACAAGTGTGTGCCACCACACCCAGCTTCTATTTATTTATTTATTTATTTATTTATTTATTTTTGCGGTACCGGAGATTGAACGCAGGGGCGTTCTACCTCCACGCTACGCCCCCGGCCCTATTTTTATACTTTATTTTGAGACCGGGTCTCACGAAGTTGCGGAGGGCCTCACTAAGTAGAGAGAGAGAGAGAGAGAGAGAGAGAGAGAGGGAGAGCGTGCGCGCTCGCGCGCGTGTGCGCGAGCTGAGGCTGGCCGTGAACCCGGATCCTCCAGTCTCTGCCTCCCAAGTACTGGGATTACAAGCTTGCGCCACCACGCCCGGCTTTTATTTATTTATTTATTTATTTATTTATTTATGGTGCTGGGGATGAAACCTAAGACCCCGTGCATGCTCAACCACTTGAGCTGTACCCCCAGCCTCTGGCGATATCCTTACAGTGGTAAGTTAGGGGCCATAGTCACTTTTCAAACAGGCGCTGGGCACAAGGGCATTATGGCTTCTCCCTATCTCAGATGTGAGAAGAACCGCACGCATAGTCTTTGGAGAGTTGGGTTCAGAGAGGCCGGGTCCCCCAGCATGGGCTCTGGCTCAGGTGGGCATTTGGCAGACGGTCAACCTAATGGGCTATGGCCTTCACGAGTGACCCGATGGCCTGTCTCATCCTTCCACAGGCCAGCTTAGCATCCGGGCTGCTTCTTGGGCACCCCATGTTCAATGTCGCCCATGGGGAAGGAGGGGGTGTGCTTCTCCTCAGCCTGCCTGCCGGTGTTAGGGTTCGGAGCTTAGCCGAGGGGGCCAGCTCAGCTTTCCCTGTGTTCAGCATCTCAGGCGTCTGCCTTGGGTTTTAACTGTCAAAACAAACCAGTTCTGGGTCATTGCCCACGGTGCCAGGCAGAATTACGATCCTGGCGTTTTCTCCCGGCTCTCTGGCTCCCAAACAAATAGGCCCAGATCTTTGCTCCTGCGACCCTGGGCCTCTGAAGGCCGCCCTTCCTCCGGCCAGCTAGCGTTGCCGCATCGGAGCTCGGGGCGGACTTCTCGGCTGTGTCAGCTCTCTCCGCTCAGAGGCTGCGTGGCGGCTGGCTTCCTTCCATGACCTTCTTTCCTCGCAGCTCCTGGCACCCAGTGCTGGAACTAGGTTGAAGTTGCCACTTAAATTCAGGAAGCTGGGAGGCGTGGAATGAGGACGGGTTCCTTGGAACAGGTCCATGTTGCCCAGTTTACAGCCTGGAGTCACGGACCGATGGGCACTGAGCTCATGGACCATGGGGCACAGGCCTGGCATCTTCGCCACACTCCTCTCTGGCATTCGGCCTGGCCTCGGGACCCCCTTCTCGGAATGGCATTTTATTTTACTTTACTTTATTTTATTTGTGTGATTATTTTTGAGTGGCTGGGGCTTGAACTCAGGGCCTTGCACATGCTAGGCAAGAGCTCTACCACTGAGCCACACTCCCAGCCCCAAAATGATCTTTTTAATGTATGAAATCAAATATTTAATTGTAGTCTTCAGATAGCAAAAAATCCAAATTGGTATTCCAGACAACTAAGCATGCACTAGGTGCTTCTTCAACATGCCAGCGAGCTGGGGCTCCTGCAGGCCAAGAGACAGTCTCCCGAGGGAGTCACCAGCACCGCCATGCTTGGGTCAAGGGAGCTGCAGACACCTCAAGACACCTCTCTTTCTCTGTCTCTCTCTCTCTGTCTCTCTCTCTCCTTTTTCGTTTTCTACTGGGGATTGAACCCAGAGGCATTCTATTCTTGGTTACATCCACAGTCCTATTTTGTTTTATTCATTTTTAAACAGGGTATTGCTAAGTTGCTGAGAGTCTCACAGATTTGCCCAGGCTGGCCTTGAACCTGCAATACTCCTGTCTCAGTCTCCCTAGTACTGGGATCACAGGTGTGCACCACCATGTCCAGCTTCAAAACCTCTTTTGATCTCTATCTCTGCGGCTAATACCACAGGTTCTGCTGTGCACAGTCAGAATTAAAGGATATGCTACAGCTCAGCAATTTTTCTTTTTCGTGGTACTGGGGATTGAACCCAGGGACAACTCTACCTTTGAGCTACACCCCCAGCCCTATTTTTTATTCTTTATTTTGAAGCATAATCTCACTAAGTTGCGGGGGCCTTACTAAGTAGCTGAGGCTGACCATGAACTGTGATCCTCCTGTCTCAGCCTCCCAAGAACTGGGATTACAAGTGTGCGCCACCACGCCCGGCTTCAGTAATTTTTTCCCACCTAAGATCACGGACCCCTGAATTCTTTCCAGATTGAAACCTGAGCAAAGGTTACTGAGCCTCAGAGGCTGGTAGAATGCATGCAGGCCTGCTGCTCTGTCAGCATTTTAAAACTAAGCCGTCTTACTTCGTCAGGAGCCCAAAGAGCAAATGTATGCATCAGACATACATGGAACACCTGCTGTTTACACCCTGTGCTGGCTGGTCTACATCTCTGGGTGCTTCCTGGACCCTGCAGGTCCCCAGCCTGCATCGCTGTGTCTACCAGGCGGGGAGCACAGCGCTGGGGCAGCCTAGTGCTCCCTGGCCAGCGTCACCGGAGTTACCATCACACAGCCCTTTCGAGGCGCAGCGCATGGTGCTGCCACTCAGCCCTGGAACGCCAGGCGTGGTGTTAGAGTCTGTGACTGACTGGGTCCTGTTTGCTCCTGTGTGAGTGTGAGTGTGCACACACAGACACACACCAGCACACACATCAGCACACAGACACACACCGCATACACAGACACAGCAGCACATACACTGCACACACAGAGAGACACCAACACACACATACTCAAGCACACACCAGCATAAATACACACACCAGCACACACTAGCATTCACATACCAGGGCACACACACATAGATATACACACACCAGCACAGACACATGGACACACGTCAACCTACAGACACACATACCAGCATGCTCACAACTAACACAGAGACACTAACACACACACTCAGACACACACCAGCTCACACATGCAGATATAGACACAACAACATCCATAGGCACAGACATACAGATACACACCAACACACACAGCAGATACAAAGACACACACACCAGCACATACACACTTACCAGCATACATGCATACCAATATACACAGACACAAACACAACAGACACACACATACCAACACACACACACATACCAGTGTATACAGACAGACACATATACTAACACACACACAGACATAAACACAACAACACACACACTCAGACACATACACACACTCACACACATACACACACGGTGGGGAGTAGGGACTGGCCTGCAGGGGGGCCACACATAGAATGGTACCAGAGCTTCGGGTGGCTCAGAGGTGACTGCGCTCTGGGGACCCATAGGCCGAGTGGTCAGTGGTGTCTGCCCAGACCCTGCAAGCCTCTGGTCGTGGCTGGAGTGAGGCTCAGGAACTTCATGGGGTCAGGACCTCTGGATCCAGGGGCACCAACGTAGGGGCAGGCACCAAAGAGGCCTGGGGACAGAGGCCCCCATGGTCAGGAGGTGGACAGCAGCCCTCATGACTCAGAGCGGCAGGCACCCCGGCTGACAGCAGGGGGAGAGGTGTGCGGGGTTGGCGGGGGCAGGTGGTCCCAGTCCTCATTTCAAAGGAGACCTGTCACTTTGGCTATTATGTCCTTATTTCTAACTTTTGCAACCAAAAGGCCAGTTGCAACAAAGAAAGTGAAACCACATCATCGTCCACCATAAAACCGGTACCCTGCTCAGGACAGCGTGACATCGCAGGGCCCCCGAGCAAGACCGGTATGGATGCGGCTACATGGGGTCGCCAAACATTGCAACATCATAAACGTACAAAACTTCTAATGTTACAAAGTTATGAATGGAACTAACCACACTGTTGAGTGCGGTGGTATCCTGGTGCTATCCTGCCTCCTCTGTAGCCACCTGGGCACCGGGCTGGAACTCAGAACTGATGGCCCCCTGGTGCCCCATGTTGGAGTGTGGCAGATGGAAGAGCCGCCATGGGTCTACAGAACCCCTGCTCTCCCCGCCTCCAGATGACATCTGAGCTCTGATTGTCCCCTCCCTCCCACTCAGGCAGAAGACGCCCAGCACTGTGTGCCCAAGAATGGCCTTTGACACAACAGGGCACAGAGCACTGGGCTTGGCCATCTGGGTGGAGCCTCCGGGGCCAACAGAGGGGCACGATCCCGGGTGGGCTGGCACCTGGGGTCCTCATGACCTTGTCCCTGGGTGGGGTGGGGGCAGGACCGGATCTTGTGAGGAGCACGATAGATATCACACCCTCCAACTGCTGACCTTCTGCTGTGCTGACCCCGACCACACTCAGGCGACGTGGCGCCCACCTTTCGCAAGGTTGAGACCGGAGCGTGTGTCCACTGGAGTATTTTCTTACTTTTCACCATGAAATAAATACCCGGGCTGCGTATCTACCTAGACTTTACAGTTAAAATATTTTATTTTTATTACCCTAGCAATATGTAGTCATTGTAGATGAATAAGAAAATACAGAGAATTATGAATAAAAGAATTACCGCGTATTCCCAGAACCCATAGATAGGAGCTATTAACATTTTGTATATTTCCTTTCAGAATGTTTATGATACATATTCATGTATATTTTTCTTTTCAAAAATAGGTTTTCCCTGTAATTTTTGTTTTGTAGCTGGCTTTTTCCATGTTTACTAGGTCTCAAATTTCCCCAGGCGAATACCTGTTTCTCTCCACCGTTTTCCGTAACGGCACTTGGTGTGGCTAACAGCAACCCCAGCACCATGACAATAACAACAAGATAAAACGCGGCTGGCGCCAGCCTCCACGCACACTTCGCTAGTACTGCTGAGAGGCACGGGTTGCAGTCAGTTTTGGGAGGTTTAATTCTGAGCTCTGAGATTAGTTCTGAAATTTTGAAATTATATACGATACTATGTTGAACTTGACGAACACGTAATTTTGTGGACTTGTCTCAGTTTTCCTCCAGAACCATTCTTAGAAATGGAAGTGCCGGGTCGAAGACGCTGCCTGTTTTAAATAAATGGTTTTCGTGCTGTCAAATTTCCCGCCAAAAGCTTTTAGAGATTTACGTTTTCATCCAGTAACACATGAGGACGTCCCCTTCTCTCTACTAGGTTAATGAGAACACTGATAACTGATTCATCATTTAAAAAAAAAAAGCGAACCAAGATGAACACAGGCAACTTAAACAGAATTGCACGCAGGCCAGGACCACAGGATACCTGGGACCTGGGTGAGCGTGTGCACTCTCTCAAATGTGAGTAATTCTTTTTTTATTTTTGTTTTGGTGGTACTGGGAATTGAACCCAGGGGCATTCTACCTCTGAGTTATACCCCCAGCCCTATTTTTATTCTTTATTTGGAAACAGGGTCTCACTAAGTTGCGGAGGGCCTCACTAAGTAGCTGAGGCTGGCCGCGAACCCGGATCCTCCGGTCTCAGCCTCCCAAGTACTGGGATTACAAGCGTGCGCCACCACGCCCGGCTTTGAGTAACTCTTTATATTTCTCTCTCCTGAATCGTCTTGCCATTGTTATTTGCCCATTTCCCCATTTAGTTATTTAACTTTTTCTTATTAACGTGTGAGTTCTTTTTTATTTTATTTTCTATCTTCAGAACAAGGACCATGAATTCCTCGTATATTTAGCAAACATTCTCCCTCAATTTCTTTCTGTTTTAATTTGTTATTATTTATTTCTCTTTTAGCAGTACTTTTTTTTAAATTGAGGTTTTGTACCTGGGCAGGTCTTTCTCACACATATTTATATCTTTTTAAAATCTTGTCTATTTATTTTTGTTCTTATATAATGTTATTTTTCGGTTTTATTTTTTCTGTGGTACTGGGGATTGAACCCAGGGGGCATTCTACTGCTGAGCTACACCCCCAGCCCTATTTATTTTGAAACAGGGTCTCACTAGGTTGATGAGGTCTCACTACTTGCTGAGGCTGTCCTCGAATCTGCCATCCTCCTGTCTCAGCCTCCCAAGTACTGGGATTACTCCTTTGTTCGATTTGGAACTTAATTGTTGTGAGGTATAAGGATCTAACCCCGTTTAAAAATATCAATAATTTGGCACCATGCATTGAATGAGCTCTCCCTCCCATGTTTTGAAGTGAACAGTTTTCTTAATTTCCCTGTGTGTTTTTGTCTGAGTTCTTTGTCCAGCTGTGGTCACCTGGAGTGTCTGGAGCCAGGCAGTGTGCTACAAGCGATGAGCATAGCAGAATATTATCCATATTCTTCAGCGTTTTCTTGATTTCATTTTTGGGGGTTTCTTGAAATGCAATGTTTACTCTGACCAGCTGCATCATACTAATTATTTAATACGTCAAATTTCTGAAGCATGCCAAATAATAGCTCTAAGTTCTCTGGATTTCCCTAGAAAAAAAGGTATTTTAGTGGACGATGCTGTTTTTATTGAATCGCCAGTCTGAGGCACATGTCGGATATTATGTTAGAACATCTCCCCATCCTTTCCCTCCCAGTAAGCTGTCAAGCCCACACTCCCTCTTTCGCACATGCTGGGAACACCTTCCAGCTCCGAGCTGGGCGCCCTTGCCTGCGTCATCAGACGGACTCCGCTGGTCTTCACAGCTCTAGAGCAGAGCCAGGCTCATCTGACTGCCGGATTCTGCTGCAGCCTGTGGGTGCTAAGCAGCTCTTCTGTATCATCTGCGTAGACCTGTGACTCTTCAGCCCCTTGGTGACATCCAAGGCCCCCGTGTGTTACGGACTCTTGGAGTGGAGTCCCCAGTTAGGTCTTATGCTATACAGCCAGGCACTGGGCGAAGGTCTTCAGAGCCTGTGTGTGCTTAACAACCATTTACTCGTGAGAACAAAAGACACAGGTAGAAAAGACTCCATGATGTCCACTTGCACCCTCCTTCCCCCACAGCCCGCATCTGCTGCATCCTGAGAACTTTGTTATGTAAAATAATCAGGAAGCACACTGCTCATGAGAACTCAGGGTTGCTGGGGGCAGTGAGGGGAGAGGGGAGAGTCTAGAATCAGCAAACCTACAATACAGAGGAACGAGGACACAAGCTACCATGTGCCAGCTGCGAAGGTGCTGCTAACTCTACCTGGCATCGGTTGTGGGGTCTTTCTACTGAACCCTGTCGGGGCATCCTGCCTCACCTCCAAGCTGGGCTCCCCTGTGTTCCCCCAGGAGGGCTGCGGGGAGGTCCTGGTGTGGGGTGAGTCTTTTCTGGCTTCATCACTGGACTCAGAGTTGGAAGGACAGGAAAAGGGACCGCTACCCCAAGATGGAGTGGCTCAGGTCTACTGCAAATAACCCCTGAGCACCTCGACCCAGATGTCTGGAATGATCTCCCGTGCTGCCCTGTGTAATCAAAGCCACGACAGCAGGCCCCCTCTCTGTCTGGTTTCTGAGAAGAATTGGTCTGTTTTCCTACTGTTTTGCAAATGCATGAAAATGACTAGAAATTTTGGTCACCCCGTGAATCCTTTTATTACAACTGGAAAGTAGGAAGGGGTGTTTTTAGTTTAAACAGATAGCATTGCAGGCACAATATGTTACATGAAGAAAGGCTAATTTTGTATTATTAACTATAATCAGAAACACAATGTGAGGCCTGTCGTGTTGACGTGGGGTGCTAGGTATCTCAGCACCGCTCAGCAGCCGCCTCGTTTGCACACTGCTTAAACTTTCTCATCAACGACTTTTTTTGCATGTTAACAGGAATATTCAAATATATCAAAAGTAGCCTCACACTTTGCAGCAAATGCATGCCTGGGTTACTGGGAGGAAGCTCCCCTGAGCCAGAACCTGGGGCGCCAAAGCTGTAGCAGCCCCAAAAAGAATCCCAGGACCATGGCTGAGCTGCAGGCTGTTCTCTGCTTTCTGGTGCCAGCCCCCCAGGGAGTAGCTGTGCCCCGACGCATCGGCGAGGATAGTCCTGGTGGAGATAGCGTGTGCTTCCATCCTAACGGCTGTGGCCTGGGTGGCAAAATTGGAACTGCTCATTACTGACTTTCTGCCAACCCCAACCCAGCCATGTTTCCCATATTTTCCCTTGCCCCAGCACTACACTGCGTTGGAAGGTTCCTAAGAAGGCTGTAGTAGGTAGCTACCTAGGTAGTTTTTATTGTTGTTTGTTTTGGGTTGTTGTTGTTGTTGGCTTTTTTTTCCTGGCTGTTGGAATTTGCGACCATTTATATTCTACAAAAACTAGAATTCTTTGGAGTGAAGGAGAGCAAACCAAGAGATAGACAAAATGGGTCTGATGATCTTCTGGTACCCTTGCTGCCCTTTCAACAATGCGAGATGCTTTGAGCAGAGTAGTGCAAAAGCAAGTGTGGGGATCACCAACCTGGACCATGGGGATGCCTGGCAATGCGCCCTGATGAGGTTATATTATCTGATAAAGGTGGAGGAATTCTGCACATGTAATCAGCGTGCCTCATCAACTTGATTTGCCTGAGTGAATAAGACTAGATCCCTTAAGAGAAGACTGGGCCCTTTCTGCTGGCTTTGAGGAAATATGCTGCCAGATTTCCAACAGGCTCCTTGAGAAGGGTAAGTGTTCAGGAACTGGGGGCCTGTAGCAGCTGAGAATGGACTCCCTCCCCCATGAATGGGAAGTAGGGAACACAGTCCTACAACCACAAGGAACTGAGTTCCGCCAACAGTCACATGAGCTCGGGCTGGAGCTGCAGAGGAGAACTGAGGCTGCTGCTAGGGAGCCACCCTGAGCCTAGGACCCACCATGCCACAGTGAGATAATGGATATGCATTGTTCTGAGTGGCTAAATTTGCGGTGACTTGTTATGCACCAATGGAAATCCTGCACTGTTAGTCCAGAGTAAGTACTTCCGCACTTAGAGATCAGTCTGTGCATTTCCAGGTGATCATTTCTCTTCCAACAGAAAATACTCAGTTTTTGATGTGTGTGTGTGTAGGGGGGGAGAGAGACACTATATTGCCCAGGTTGGTCTTGAACTCATGGGCTCAAGAGCTCCTCCTGCCTCAGCCTCCTCAGAAGCTGGGATTGCAGGCATGTGCCACCCCGGATGGATGACATCTGGTGGCTCTGGAGGAACTCAGGGCTCTGTGGATTTGATCATACACTAGGGGCCAGAGGGTCAAATGGAGTGCATTTCCACCTGGTCCAATGACCTGATGAGCCCACATGGAGAGATATGACAGAAATCCAAGGGTGGCCCCAGCTGAGACCTGCTCAGAGCTGGATCCCATGAGGCCATCAACAGGAAAGCCATTCCTTTTTTTGTGTGTGTGGTACTGGGGATTGAACCCAGGGGTATTCTACCTTTGAGCTATACCCCCATCCCTATTTTTTTAAATTTTTATTTTGAAATAGGGTCTTGCTAGGTTGATGAGAGTCTCACTACTTGCCTAGGCTGTCCTTGAACCTGCAATCCTCCTGTTTCAGCCTCCCAAGTACTGGGATCACAGGCATGCACCACCACAGCTAGAAAACCATTCCATTTTTAGATGCTGTTGTCTTGATTGCACAGTTCACTCGTCATGACAACATTCTCTTTGTAAAACCAAGAACAACTGTGCCCTTTACAAGACACCATCGGGTGTCTTTATTTCAGCCAGGGTCTCAGAGTCCCTACCCTTATAATAAAATCCCAATTTTTCTGATGAAAGCTGTTTATTGATGGCCTACTTTTTTTTCAACTGAGTAGCATGTCAATAAATTGGTGAATATTTCAGTTTGTTAGATTTCCCCAAACATTCTGGAGAAATCCTTAGACAATTTGCCATATAAACTCAGTTAATTGCTTTATATAGTAGAGCTCTAGAAACTATTTAGATATACTGTATGACAGACATTCATAAAGTACAAAGAAGACATATTTGTCAATACAGTGATGTATAAGATAATTATTTTTATTATGTGAATTTCTGAGTCGAAATCAAGATAATCTCAGTTGTACTAATGACTGGCATGGCCTTAACTAGCTGTCAAGAAGCAAGAAGGGAAGGCTCAGAGTTATTTTCCGATTCTCTCAGTTCCTCCTCATGCCTGGAATGTAAATCTCAGGGCACCATAAAATTGAATAAAAAAATGTAAGTTTAAATTATTTTTTATTTTAAGTCGGGTAGGAGCATAATAGAAAAAGATCATCAAAAACAATGAGAAGAAATAATTGTTAATTTCTACAGTACCTTGAAACAGAAGCCCAAGAGAATAAATGGAATAAGGATACTATTAAAATTTCCTCTTTTATTATATCTTCGCTGTCAGAGTAATTGTTGCTGTGTCCAATATATGCAGGGGACAATTTACTTGCTGTTTTCTATTAGTTTTTAACATTAACATATACAGAAATAAAATGAATAGCAGGCATGCTTTGCTTAATTAAATGACTGACAAGGCATGGCTGCTGCTGGACCGCGCTTCCACCTAATATCGGAGAGCTGGGTGAGCCACGTGGAAGCAGAGCAAGCCACGCAAACATTCTCCTTCATTAAGTGAACGTCAATGCAATATTATAGATTATTTTCAGGCCACCAAACAAGAAAGGGCACGTGGTCCTTTTTCTGCAAGAATTATGCATTAGTATTCAGAAAGAAAAAATTCCTAACCTATCATTTATACAGGGGACCAGAGGTTCCTGTGGATCCCTTTCCCTGTGAAGTTGACACTTCTCAGATGCACAGACGGGCTTCTTGTGGATTTTTCTCATGGTCAGTTAAGCTACGGGAAATTACTGGGGACACCGTGGCTTGTCCCAAACACTGGGTTTCCTTCATGATTTAAAAACTGTCTAGGATGGGCAGGTGTCTTCAAGTCAGCTAGACGAGATGTGTGGTAAGGACCACCCACAAGGATTTCTAGCTGATTTTTTTCTGAGAGCAGAACATGTGCCTGAAGCCATTCTCTCTCTCCCCTGTCTCTTCCTGTCCATCTGGCGTTCTTCACATGTGCATGTGCATACGTGATGTGTGTACATGTGCCCACACCCTTGAGGTGGCACCCGTGCCATCTCCATTTTACAGATGAGGGGACAGAAGCACAGAGGTGTGAAGCCAAGGGACACATCCAGCATATTGGCTCTGACCTCGAGAGGTATCCATGGATCAGGCAATGGAGAGGGCCTGTTGATTCGGTGCATAGTTATCGGGCCCTCGCTGTGTACCAGGTGCTCTTCATGGCATGGGGGCACAACAGGAACACAATAGCATACTCAGTGACTCCCTTGTAGGGACTATATTCTAGGTTCGTTGTAAGAATGCGTTCCCTAGTGTGATCTCATGCCCCAGCCAAACTCAGCAACTCAGCCCTATCTCAGAAAGGTTACCTGGATATCCTGGCGAAATGCACGACTGCCTTGCAAGTCTGTTGGGGGCAGTGCTGGGACCTGGCCACTCAGCTTTCTGTTTCAGTGACTGCAGGGAACTCTGGGTTAAGCTTTGGTGGGAGTGAGATGCTGAACAAATGCTCACCTGCACCCACTTGTGCAAAAGCATATGGTTCCCCTATTTCCTGGTTTCCTGACTTAGAAACTAAAGAGGATCCTACAAAATATAAAGTGCGTTGTTGGGCAAATCAACCCACGTTTGGTTGACTGTTTGTTTTAGTCAGCTTTTTCAGCTCTGTGACCAAAATACCGGATAAGAACAATGCAGAGGAGGAAAGGTTTATTTGGCCCATGGCTTCAGAGGTTCAGTCCATAGTTAGCCAACTCCAAGGCAGGAGACTTGGTGGCAAGTCATGGTGGAGGAACCCAGCTCTCAGCTCTTGGTGGGCCAGAAGCAGAGAGAGTGGATGGGGGTAGGGAGAGTCCTCAAGGCCACACGTCCAGGGATCTAGCCCCTCCAAACACATCCTCCAAACCTGGCTGTGTTGCCCACACATGAGGTTTAGGGGGACATTTTAAATCCAAGCCATAACATCATAGAATTGAATAAAGCCCTTCCCCATATGGTTATTGGAGTTTTTATCATAAAGGTGGCTCAAATAGACAGAGGCTCCATTTTTTATAGTGTTAAAATGAGAGACCTCCAGGGAATAGCCATTCTGGCTGCCAACCCACGCTCTACGTTTCTTCAGTGTTATTAGATGCATTTTCTGTACTAGCCACAGTTTCTCTCCCACCTGCCTATTTAGTGGTGCCCGGGCAGCCCCTGTTTAATGCAGATGCTGAAAGGTTTCCAGTGGATATATATAGAGCAACCGACGGCCCAGGAACTCCTCCAAAGAGACCGTAGCCTCGAAGATACCGTAATTCACATTTCCAAAATTGCTAATAAAATTTAACAAATAGAAAACCAAAATGTCAAACAAGCAATAATACCAATGGTAGTTCTCTTAGGCCAAGTAAAGAAAATCATAGTGACTTTAATTGGTTGAAATAATGAAAGAAAAGAAAGAGAGGAAAAAAATACCACCCTGAGTTCTAGTGCCTGGGCTAGGAGAGAGTGAGTCATTTCATTAAAAGTAGTCGGAGACGACGCAATATGCCCGGGAGAGGAGATATTGGAGAATGGGGTGAGCGGCAGGAATTCATTATGAGGGGGTTGCATGGTGTCCTGCCATGCAACGTGAGGGGTGCCTGAGATTCCAGGCCCCGGATTGTGCAGCTGTGCGGCAGATAGTGGGCCACTGCATCGTATTTCATGGGGTTCAAGCTATGAGGGAAGAGGGGTGATATTTATGGAGTGCAAGGCACTGTGGGACTTTGTGGGAAACCGCACTAGCTCAGATTGTCAGAAGACATCTCAATATTTATTCCCGCAACCTACAGATGGAGGCCTCCCACCTGGAAAGCTTCCATGAGCCCATTTTCCAGATAGAAGGTTCTGGAATCCACAGATGCAGGTGTGCCCTCTGGAGTACCCTTCCCAGTGCAGCCAGATTCGATGCTGCTGACAGGCCACCCACTGGTGACTTTCCTTAAAGCTCCAAGCCTTGCAGAGGGCCACCATTCACAGAGAAGAAACTGGGACATCTTTTTTAAAAAGGAAGTAACATTTAGTTTGCACAAATGTAAGGTTAAAAAGAACAAAAGCGCAATCCCTGTGCTTGGGAGTCTGAGATAGGAGGATCGCAAGTTCTAGGATAACCTGGGCAACATTAGTGAGACCGTGTCTTGAAATAAAAAATTAAAGAAAAAAGGGCTGGGGGTGTAGCTCAGTGGTAGAATGCCCCTGGGTTCGGTGTCCAGTACCTCACACACACACACACACACACACACACACACACACACACATACACTAACAAAAGTGACACGTAGAACACACTGTTTCAGATGTTTCCCATTCCAGGTGCTTTGGGCCAGGGTGCGTGTGTGTGTGTGTGTGTGTGTGTGTGTGTGTGTGCGTGTGTGTGTGGCAGGGGGAGTAAATAGCTGATCATCCCTGAGGTTTCCTGCAACTGCATTAGACGATGATTCTTCAAAGACCGTGGATGCATGTGACCAGCTCCAGACCCTCTTCCGTTACCCTGAAGTCTGTCTAGCCCAGCTCCAGGTTACCTTTGGAACAGTACACCGTTCCCCAGTTCTTTGTCTACAGGTATGTCCAAGAGTTTGCGATTATATGACAATTCATGGCTTATTTTCTTTTTGTATTTACAATGATGCTACTAAAAACCAGACACGAGCAAAGAGAGGAATGTGTCCAAATATCTCTAGCTGGATCCATGTTTCTGGTAGGGTGGATCACATTAAGAAGGGTTAATTCCATATTGAGTCTAATCAGGAGCTCAGTGCGGCTCCTGATGCTGACCCGGGGGGCAGGTGCTGGGACGCTGCTCAGCAGGAAGGCTTGTTCCATTTTTATATGTTAGTAGATCTACTTAGAATTTATCAAACCTTTGCTTCCAAAACATATATGCAACACCTCCACACACACCGTAAACCAGACTCTCCGAAAACAATAATGATGCTTATCAGTCACCCGCCTCGAGTTTGCTTCTGAAAAACCTCCAGCTAGCGTGCTACTGGAGCTCTTAAAACATAGATCTTTTTGCTGTACTGATAATTCACTCACAGCTTGAGATTGATGACTATGTGAAGTCCATAAAAGATGTTACCACTATATTTTGTTCTTATGATTTATTTTATCATGTTGTCAAGGTTTGCAGAAAACAAGAAACAAATCAATGAATGTCATGCTTAAATATTAAAGAAGGCTGTAATACACATTTTTATTCAGATGCCTTATTCAATCTTCTGGCTCAGAAAAGAGTAGTGGCAACCAACCTTTTATTTGAATTACTTTTGAAGAAATTAATTTAGGAGCACTGTTGAATTGTGAATGGCAAAGAGGTAGCTAACCTTATTTGCTTAAATAGGAATGGATGGTTACTGGACTCCTTGAATAGCAGTCCTAACAAACCGCAGGGAAGTGAGTGGGTTTGCAGGCATCGAGGAGTTGGGCTGGAGCGTGCTTAACAAGTTCCAGCCCGCAGCGTGGATGGAAGGGGATTTGGAAAGAAGCGAAGATATAAGACTTTGCTGGGAGTGGGGGATGGAAGCTTTCGAAACGAATCATTTCCTTCATCATTACATGAAATCGAGATCGCTGTCTACTCCTAGAGCAGGCACTGCCTGCAAGCGCGGCATATTCCAGAATTGGTGGCCTTTCCCACACCTCATTAGATAGCCAGCAGAGAAGAACAGCTAAATCTTGCTTTATTTTCTGAATTTGACTGGCTTTCTGAAAAAGAGGTCTACCTGTGTGGATGTTGCCGACTGCACATTAAAACAATGTAGAGAGTTGGAGAAGGCCCATTCCCAGGACATGAAAAGCACACTCCCAACCCAAGTGCTTGTTTTCTCTTTTGAAACAAAATGAACAAAAAAAGAAGAAAAAAAAAGAGGTTCAAAACACCAATGTCTCAGAAACTCTCTGGTCGTGTCAGGTCCCAGGATTCCTATGATTCATTCTGTTCTCTTTCTCTAAACTCAGGTCTGTGCACTTTGAGGTCCGCAACGCCTTCAGATTATCAAAGAAAAAGTAATTAGGCTTAGCATCAATCCGCTGTTAAGTGTATTTTATTATATTCTTGTTTTGTGAAAATTGGTAATCAACGCATAGTATATATGGAGATTCCAAATTAACATGAATATTCAATTAACCACAAGACCCTGCTCTTTGACCATTCTGAATAAACTGGAGTTTATTTGAATTTAGAAAACAGATAAATTAGGAGGCGATCATTTGCATTACAATAGGATTCTTCATTCGGAGGGAGGATTCCTTGTGGGATTCTTTTAAATAGAAAGCTCTCCAAGTACTTTGAAAAATATAATTTGATTTTTAAAAATTCTCTTCTCATGTCGTTTCTCAGGAACATGGCTATTGTGTGGAATGAGAGGCATATCTATTTAATTTGGTAATGAGAGAGCTTAATTGCAAATATTTTGGACTTAAAAAAAAAACCCTCAAAATGTAGTCAGGTGAAATTCATGCCCAGATAGCAAGGTTCAGTTTCATTTCGTTCTGTTTCCTTCGGTCTTGGCCATCCTGGATGCAAATTGCACTGGTGTGGAAAACCCCTGCGGCTCTACCTGTGGATGCATAAGAAGGCCTTGCCCGAGGGGCAGATGAAATGCCCAGTGTCTGAGCTCCCTGTCTGCTCCCAGCACACCACACGGATATCTGAGCCAAGGACCTAGGCTTGGAGACACCTGGAACCTCCGGGAACACTCCAGAAGTCTGGGGGTGTATTCCAGAAATTGCTAGCTAATGGGAGAGGAACCAGTTAGAACCCCAGCCATGTGAGTGTGTGTGTGTGTGTGTGTGTGTGTGTGTGTGTGTGTGTGTGTGTGACTGCTCTGGTGCTAAAGACAAACTAGAGCAGAAATGTTGAGTGTGAGTGACACTCCCGGGTGCACAGGGGCCTGCAAGGCTGGGCAGGAAGGGTGTGTCAAGGGCCTTGGCGGGGAAAGCCTGTGGGCTGGAGCGGGGCTGACACCCGCCATCTCACCTAGATCTCACCTAGACCTTGGGACCCATCTCATGCAAACCTCCCTCCTGGGGCCAGCCCTGTGCAGGCGTTGTCCTGCACAGCATTATGGGAACTCCAACATGAATTCTTCTCTCCTTCATGCGGGGTTTCCCACATCTTATTAGTAGGCTTGCAGGCAAGAAATGGCCATGGAATTTGCGGTAAGCAATGTTGGGAAGCTTCTGAGAAGGCCTGATCAGCTTGGCCCTCCTTGAGGAGTGTCTCTGTAGGAGGGGCTACGCGGAGCATGCTGGGGAAAAGGCCTCCTGAGCACTGGTCTCTGTGAGGTACAGAAAGAAACGGGTTAAACAGTGGTTCTGAGGAAGGGACTTTGGTTCTCTGTTCTCTGAACTCCTCTGGAGGTACTTGTATAAGCATTAGTAGAACTTGTCACCAGAACAGATTGCTTAGTTGGAGGAGTCTGAGACCATGGAGAGACATTCGGGGGAACAGAACCTTCTGGAGTCCCGATGCTTGGCCCTGCATCAGCGGGTCTCAGAGTTTTGAGGAGAGCCATGGAGTGCTGTTTTGCCCCACCCCTGTGTACTGGACCAGGGGCAGCGTCAGGTGACCGTGGTGGGGGCTGGGTGTCCTCCTGGACGGGAAATGCACTTCTTGACTTGAAGAAGGAGCGGAGAGTACTGAAGTGGCGCGGGTCCCCGCACTGTCGAGTGCCTCTCCTGGATGACAGGCTCCAGGGCAACTGGGCGTCTCCTCCATTTTGGTTCCTCCCTGCCTCTGCTGCAGGCTCCTGCCCTCCAGCTGGCTTCTCCCCACATGGTCTCTAGCTCCTGCTGCTAGGGTCTGGGTGAGGTCACCCTGGAGTTTCCCTTTGTAAAGCAACACACATGGTTGTGGGACTTGGAGCTCGGGAACAGGGTTGTGGGGCTTGGAGGCGATTTCTTTCTTAGTGAACGAAGCTTATGAAAAAGAAAGTGCGCACTGGGGTGGGGACCGACGCCCGCTCTGAACACAGCGTCACACGGTCACCCGGGGTCCTTCTCAGTCATTCAGGGTTGAGTGCTGGCAAGTTTGAGCCCAGAAGAATTGAAGGCCTGTCGTTCTCCACAGTGAACATTTAGGCCGTGGAGAAGCTGCTGTCTTCTGAAACCATCACGGTGACATGAGGCTGACACTGTGGCCCTGACGCTGGCCACTGCTTTAGAAGAGAGCCCCTCTCGCTTCTTTCCCACATACCCTATTGGCCTCTGCAGGCCTGTTCCTGAGTAGTTATTGAAAGCTGCCCACTTAATGTTTCTAGAACCGTCCTCCCTCCCCCCACCATAGGGCAGCAGTCACAGGGCTGCTGGGTGCCAGGCTTCCTGCACAGTCTACCAGCCCCGGGCACCTGTGGAGGACCTGGGGGTGCAGTGCCTGCTCACCCCACCATTCCATGTCATACGTCATGACCTTGGGGCTGGCCAGCGAGCTTCCTGTCCAGGCATTAAGGAGACCCTATGCCCAGTGGCCTTGCTCTAGTAACACTCAGGTGCCCGTCCTTGAGCCTCACTCACAAGCAAGCATGTGTGTACATGTTCACGTGAGTGCACAGACACACATGCACACAGCCACACATTACACATCACACATGTGTACACACAAGTGTACTGCAAAAGTGTGTATCTGCCACACATGCACATGCACGCATATATGGTGTGTCATGCGTGTGCACACAAACATACAGAGAGACACGCAGACATACAAACACACATATGCACACATAGCCACACATCACACCTGCATGTGCACACTGGCAAAAAAAAAATATTCACAGAACACGTGCAGAAGTCACACATCTATAGGTATGAGTGTGCATAGCCATGTGCCCAAGTAGCATCTGTGTGCATGTGCACAAACGTGCTCCTCTGTCTGTCTGGTGAATCACTGGCCTCGTCTGTGCCTGTTGTTCTTAAGTGTGAGGTGGAGAGACTGACTCTGCACACACAAGCCTTCCTTCTGTGAACACACCGGATGGTTGGTTCTATCACTAAAGACCAACCCTGAGTGTCAGATGCTTCAGGGTTTTCCTGAATGAAATTGGCGCATGACTGTCTCTTTTTAAAAGTCCAGTGTGAGTATTCTCCTCCCCTCTCCCCTGCCTGGAGGGGTAGACGAATGGCCTCTGCATTCTCCCCAGCTCTTTCACAGGCAGATGTGAGACCTGTTCCATCAGAGAAATAAAACAGCCCGATGTGTGTGCGCGCTGTGGGCAGAGGGAGGCGAGTGAGGAGAGGCCGGCCGCGGGGTCTCGACGGTCCTGCTGCGGCGTCGCCAGTTCTGTGTTCAGGTCAGTAACTGTCTCCGCTCGCCTCCTGAGCCTTCACCCACATCCAATTAGCACTACCCGCATCACGCGGCCCGCCGCTCTTAATGAGAGTCACGTTCCGGCAGAACACATGCCACTGGAGGCCTGGGAGACAGGTGCCTTCCTGAGAGCTCAGGTAGGACACGGGGAGAACAGACCTGCCGCCCAGCTCCCCTGGGTGGGCCTCAGCCCCTCAGAACCTCAAATCGGCTGGACCTTGTCAGCTGTCCACCATGGCCTTCCACAGGGACCGGAGGGAGAGGAAAACCAGGGTCCTCTCCTGGACACTGTGTTCAGTCCCGGCGTGTCCAGAAGGGCTGGGCACCCCACGGAGCTATGAGGCCACCTCCACAGCACACCCGTGCCCTGGAAGTGTCTTCTTCCCCCAGGGCCAGGGCCCACCTCAGATGCAACTCATCCTTCCCCGTATAGGATAAAGTGTTCATGGTGGTAAGAGACTGGCAGTATTTGCTAATTGATAAACGACTAAGCAAACACTTTGAGTTGGAGCAAAAAAGGACGGACATCACATGGATAGTTGACCACAGTCGCATACCGTGGTCCTCCTGAGAAGTGCTGGGTTCAAGTCCACCCTTTCACTCAACACCGTTTACCTGCACCCTGCGACCGGCCTGGCCACTGTGGAGTCAAGGGGGGGACATAAGAGGTTGCTCTTTGCTCTGGGTCTAGTTCTTCTCCCCCTCCAAAGCTCACACTGAGGTTTAATTACTGATTGGGACAGTATAAAGAGGTGGGACCTTTAAGCGGTGGCCAGGTCGAGAGAGATTTGCCCTTGGTAGTGGATTGATGCCTTTGTCTTAGGAGGGACCTCTTGATAAAAGTAGTACATTTGGCCCAATTTCTTCTCTCTGTCTCACACATACTCTTTGCCTGTCAGCCATGTCGTGACACCAGCACCACCCTCTTAGACGTCTCTGCCTCCAGAACTAAGCGCCAAGCAAACCTTTATTGTTTATAATGTGCCCAGGCTGTGACATTCTGTTGTAGCATCAAGGAACGAACTAAGACCCTCTCTCTCAAAAAACTCAGTGCTCAGGACTAGAGCCACCGTTGCTATCACTAACCACAATCCTGGGGTTCATCCATGTGTCCAGCGCCGTGCAATGTGCTTCACATCGTTTCTTGAAGGCTGCTTGATGTAGCGAATGAAAACACAGGATTCCCTCTTACACCTGCATCTCGGATTCACAACAAATATTTGTTGTAGACGTGTGTCCGCCACATCTTTGGGACAGACTTATGCTAAGAAGCTCTCTGTTTAGTATCTGAAAGTCTCCTTTGACCTGGGCGCCTTTAGTTCTCTGCAGCCCCGATTCAGCCACCACAGCAGTTCTAGGAGGTGGGCTGTAACAGGATCTTCAAGTCACAGATAAGACAGCAGAAGGGCGAAAAGGTGTGTGTCATTCCACTCGTACATACAATGCATGATCGTTTGGTCCACGAGGTGGTTACAACGCTCATACGCCAGCACCCTCCTGATGCGGGAGGAGCAGCCCGGGTGCTCTCTGAGCTCACTCGTGGGCTCTGTCGACGCTGGGAGATGCCTTGGGGTACTAGTGGGCAGGGTTTTCTGCAGGGGAGCTGAGATAAGGGGTTGTGTTATGGGGACAGACCTGCCAGTTGTAGAACATGGATTCTGTGATTAAAGGAGAACCCAAGAAAATACCAACTGCAGAGCTTCCCCAGCGTGTGCATGGAACTGTGTGCTGAGAGGAATCCGTGGACATGGTGGAACTTGTGGTCCCATGGTCACAGCAGTTAAACTTGGCGACCTCCAGTTTCATCAGCTTGTCAACATGCAACGAGCCTGGTATGACACAGTAGCTCTCGAGCTACGTTAATGCCACGTTATTACTTTAGTAGCCCAAACCTTCTCCATTCCAAATACCGTCTCATGGGGCCCCCGCAGCCTATAGGCCACATCTGGACAATTTCTTACCCAGAGAGCAAGTAAGAAGTGTGACCTCAGATAGAGCAAAGTCCTGGCCTCCCACGCGCGTGCACCATTAGCGGTGACACTGATGACGCTTGGCACACTCCAGCCCTCTGCTTCATTAGTCACCTCAGACGCTTAGAGCCTGGGTCAGTTTCAATAAATGTTTAAGGAAAGGATGGATGTCTGGCCATCTGAGACTCACGTACCTTGGGTCACCAGGAAATTATGAGCTCGGGGTACAGGCAACCCATTTCCTTCTCTGCTGACCATCATGCTAGAAAAAGCTGGTGACCTATCTTTCCAGCCCTACCCTCCCTGTTTGGATAATTGGCCTTTCTTACAAGTATCCTCAGCCCCTTCCAGCCTCCAGAGTTGGGCTGGGTGCTCTGAGTGTCACCTGTACCCCACATGTTGGAGGATAGCCGCGCGTCCCTGCACAGCTGTGATAGCCCTTTCTCTGAGATCATCATTGCCATGACAGAGGAGCATGGAGGAAGAGACTCAAGGGCTCAGGAAAAGCCCACATCCTGATGGCCGAGCAGGCCGAAGCCATCCGGGTTCCTTGAGTGTGTCTGATTTCAAATTCAAAAGGCTTTGGAGGCGGGGTAGGGAGGAGACAGGACCAGATCAGGTGGGGACCAGGTGAAGGGATGGAGATTGAGTGGCCTTGAAAGCAGGGTTCATTCCTGAGCTAAGAATCGTGACTGCTGGGCTGTGTCACAAATAAGCCACGGTGCCTGGAGTCCTGCAGCCCAGGAGGAGACGGGGCTGGAGGAGTTGAGGCAGCTTGGCTCACCGACTTGCTCAGGCCTGTGAGCTGCAGGGTAGACTGCAAATCAGCCCTGGTGGGGTGGTGCATGTAGACGTCCTGCTCATCAGACCTGCCACTGTGTAGATGGCCTCCTTCCTGATGTTGCCACCTGTGCCAGCCAGTGCCAACCCAGGCTCCTTGCCCACAGAAGCCTTGGTGAGGGTTGACTCTCGAGCCCAGAGGAGAACCAACATGTTCAGCTTCTGAGCTGGATGTGCGTAAGTAAACACAAGTTTTATGCATATGGGGATTTTATTTTATTTTATTTGTTTATAATTTTTTGTGGTACTGGGGATGGAACCCAGGGGCATTCTACCTCTGAGCTATACCCCCAGCCCTATTTTTTATTCTTTATTTTGAAACAGGGTCTCGCTAAATTGCGGAGGGCCTCACTAAGTCGCTGAGGCTGGCCGCAAACCCGGATGGATCCTCCGGTCTCAGCCTCCCAAGTACTGGGATTACAAGTGTGTGCCACCATGCCCGGCTCATATGTGGATTTTAGAATCATGAATTGAAGGAGGATGAGTGTGTTAGTTAGTTTTCCATTAATGAAAGAAGAACCTGAGAAAAATGACCTTAAAAGGAGAAAAGTTTCCTTCGGCCCACAGCACTGGAGGTTCCAGTCCACGGACAGTTGGTCCAGTCACTGTTGGGCCAGTATGGGAGCAGCTCATCATGGCGGAGTGCAGGTAGTGGAGCACATGGCGGGAAGGGGCCAGGGTTCTAATATCCCCTTCGACAGCACACATTCAATGGCTAGGAGACCTCCCACTAGGCTTCGCCTCTTAAAGGTCCCACCACCTCCCAATAGTGCTGAACTGGGGACTAAGGTTTGAACACCTGGGCTTTGAAGGACATTCGGAATCCAAGTGCAAGCAATAAAAATAATATTTCTATTGGAATAGCAAAATTAAAATAGAAACATACTATTTTCCATTTTGTAACTGTAAGCTTAGGCATTCATTTTGTAACTGTGTACATGTGCCTGTATGCTCAACTCTCCAAATCTTCCCAAGTGTCAGCCATCTTAGTTCACATGACCTTTGGTTGACCAGAATCTTCCAGAATGTCGGCCATCTTAGCTAATATAATCTTTAGTTGACCAGAATCTTCCAGAATCTTAAAAACGTTGTTTCAGAATTCCTGCCTGTCTTAGCAAATAGCCAGTCACGCAGAGTTGTGAACCCAGGCCCTCACCAATCAGGGCAAGGGGCAGGATCACGTTAGGGATAAAAATGAGTGGACTGCCCACTGGGAGTCTTGCTAACCAGACTTTTTGTCTGTCGCATACCCTTCTGCAGAAGTAAATCGCCTTGCCAAGTTTCTTTCCATTTCATAAGTTTTTATTTGCGGCTTCCCTCGAATTTGTTTCTAATACAAGTCATAGCCCTGAAGGTGGGAGGACCCACAGAAACTTTTTGCAGATTTGCTCTACAGGTGTCGAGTGATCTGCACAGGTCATTATGGCCCAGCTAGACGAGCTCATGTGCAATGTAGCCCAGGCCCAGGTAGCGAGGTGGCCGGAGTGTGAACAGGGCGGGGCCCCATGGTCCCAAGTCTTAGGCTCCTCCCACCAGGATCCCAGGTTTGGTCAATTACAGAAGTAGTCCAGGGTCAAGTCTGCTCTTGCACCAGATGAAGACGTAACCAGGGCCTCTATCTTGGGGCAGTTTTGAGGATTACAGAAGAGGATTCAGATCAGATGCTTGGGTGGGTCAGAGTATAGTAAATATCCAGTAGATGCTACAGCTTTGACAATCACCAGCCTCAGGTCCGTGTGCTCAAAGAAGCTCTTAGTGGATGACAGGAATAGTTATTTTTGGTCTACCTTGTAACGTGTTGACGTTTTTACCCAACACCCTTCATTTCCAGCAGCACAGAACAGTGGTGAGCGTCGGTCTCCCCCATCTGACTCACACCCAGGAGGAAGATAGCCTGACAGGAGTCTGCCCTCCAGCAGAGAGCAAGGAACCAGGGCCAGATGGTGGGTTCCATGCCAGCCCTTCACCAGCTGTGTGACCCCAGGCAAGTCACACACTCTCTGTGCCTTGATCCTCATTTGAAAATGAGGGTTCCAATAATAACTTTCTCGCAAGTTGTGATGGAGTCGGGTCACAGCCTCAGCATGTCCTTGGACTAGGGGAAGCACTTGTTGGTACTTTAGAAAATCAGCTGTCAACAGTGCTTGCTGGGCCTGAGTGGGGGGAGGAGAGCAGGAACATCGCAGGAGGGTCTTGGGGGGAGCCACTGTCCTATGTATGACCCACGATGGCTGCCTGCCATTGTGAGTCCTCAGAACCCATGAGCTGTACACCACAGAGTGACCCTCGTGGAAGCTATTGACTTCAGTTAATGGGGAGGTATCAGTATTGCTCATCTGCTATAACAAATGTCCCCATCAACACAAGGTATTAATAAGAGGGGGAGGCTGGGTGGGTGGAGAGGACGGGGAAAGCAGGACCAGAGGGCACAGGGGAACTTGGCTCTCTGTTCCATTTTTTGGAAGCCCCAAACTGCTCTAAAACACAAAGTCCATTCATGAAAATAACCAGGTACCCCCATATCATGTGGATCCCTCTTGGGCCGGGGCTCCCCACATTCTGAGACTCCCTTGCTTCCCTTCCCCAGCACACACTCTCCTTCCTCCCCTCTGCTTCCCAAGCTGGGTCCACCACGGCTGCCTGCTCTGGGGGCCTGGCACCTCAGCCTTCCTCTGACACTGGACGGGCTGTGCAGGGGAAAATCGCAGAGGCTGCTGGCTCCGCACCCCCTTCCTCCCCTCCCTGTGCTGACCGCACCCAGTGCCCCGTCTCCAGGCAGCAGCGGCTCCCGGCGGCTCCTCTCTCTGATGCAGAGGAAGTGCTGCGTGCCAGCTTATCTGCCCTCCACTGCCAGCTCCGGGCCCTGGTGCCGAGGGGTCTGCCTCCCCTCTCGGATCCGCTCCCTGAGTCATCGGCGTTGCGCATTGTCGGCCAAACTGGGAAACCTCACTGCGGCCGAGAAGCAGAACGTGCAATGAGGAAAAGCAGGCGGCCGTGGCATGGGCTCCGACAGTGACGGTCGCTGAGGCGGGCGTGGATGCCAGGCTACACTTGTGCGTCCTTACTTTGTGACTCCTTGCCAGCAAGCCTGTACAGCCTGTCAGCTTCCAGTGACAACTTTCTCCGGGGTATTTTGTTTTATGTCTTTGCAAGCTTTGCAGGCTATAGGTACAAGTTAGAGTTTCTTAAAACCCAGAAAAGGGTGCCTGTGCTCCAAATGGTGAAAAACAAGGCAAAAGAGGGTTGCTTTTTTTTTTTTTGCATCGCCCATTGTTATGATGTAATTGTTGTGTATTTTGTCTCTAAATGCCAACTTCAGTGTGCGCCTGCGTGTGCGTGTGCGTGTGTGTCTGTGTTTTTCGTGCATCTGCATCTGGTCTGATATTCCTTGCAAAAATTAGGACTCTTTCCTTCTCACTTCGTAGAATCCTTCACAGACGATTCAAGGGCTAACCAATCCTATAGTCCCAATGTTGACCCATGAACACAGAAACCCCCTGGGTGAACCAGGTGGTGTTGGTGCCACCCTTAGGTGCCCCCCCCAGGGCCTCTCAGGGGTCTCCTCAGTGGGCTTTAGCAAAATCATATTTTGGGGTCATATAGGCAAATTAATACCAAATGCATAATTGCATGCTTCTGCCATAATTAAAAGAGAAAAATAAAGTGAGAACCCGCTCGCTGTGTGGCCTTCAAGGGCTGCCTGTCCCCACGAGCTCAAGCAAAAATACTGTGAAAATTGGACCCACAAGGCAAGGATTCTGCAGCGTTGATGATGCTAACATGACAAGTTGTCACTTTGCCGTATGTTCCCTAACATGACTCCACCGTAATGGCCGGGTTATTCTGGTGACTGTAGGAGAGTCAGGGCAACAGACCAGGGATGAATGGCAGTGACCGTAATTACTCTAGAAAGAGGACCAAAGCAAACAGAACTTCTCTTTAATTTTATATATTCCCAATGGGCGCACATGCTACATCATTATCACTATAGAAACTACTTAGTAGTTAGTCAAAAATGAGCACCGTGTCACCGGCTTGCAGGCCAGAGCCCACACACCTCCCTTGGCAGCTCCTCCAACTCTGACCAAGGCGCGCCCCAAGAGCCCTGTGTGTAGGTAGGAGGGGCTGTGGACCAACAGCTTCCGGAACCAAACCGATTAGAATGAATCTGTCTTTCATTGATTTTACTGGACTGAAACTTTGGACCCAACTGTCACTTTCTGGTGGCCTCGCCGTGAGGACCACTAGCCTCTTGGGG
>PVJS01000006.1:191155-198655 GCA_004027185.1 Glis glis
AGTGTTAATAAGTATGTGCTTAATGAACAGAAATACTTCTGTAAGGATTCATCCAGTTTTGTGGTAGTAAAATTAAAGATTAATCAAAGACACAAAGAGGCCGCCCAGTGACAAGTTGAGGTCAGGCACTTATGGGTCAGGTGATAATGGAGGTTTTTACCATATTGGGGACACTCCATGTATCAATACTCTGTATAAAGAATCTATATGACATTGAGATAATGTTATTTTATTTATTTATTTTTTTTGCGGTACCGGGGATTGAACACAGGGGCGTTCTACCTCCGCGCTACACCCCCGGCCCTATTTTTTTTTATATACTTTATTTTGAAACCGAGTCTCATGAAGTTGCGGAGGGCCTCACTAGGTAGAGAGAGAGAGAGAGAGAGAGAGAGGGAGAGAGAGAGAGAGATAGGGAGAGAGAGCGAGAGAGCTGAGGCTGGCCGCGAACCTGGATCCTCCGGTCTCCGCCTCCCAAAGTACTGGGATTACAAGCATGCACCACCACGCCCAGCGAGATAATGTTAATTCAGGCATGCCTCTCCAGATTAGGGAGCATCTTTGCAATGTTAATGACCACACACTGTGGAGGGAAAATGACCACATGCAGGAAATCCCTATTGCATCAAAGTTTGGTGGTCTTTTTAGGGTGGAATGGCATTGGCCAAATGATGTTCTAGTCTTATGCAGCTACATACATTCCAGTGCCATTTTTTTTTGTGTGTGTGGTACCAGGGATTGAACCCAGAGGCATTCTACCTCCGCGCTACATCCCCGGCCCTATTTTTTATACTTTATTTTGAAACCGGGTCTCACGAAGTTGCAGAGGGCCTCACTAAGTAGAGAGAGAGAGAGAGAGACAGAGAGAGAGAGAGAGAGAGAGAGAGAGAGAGAGCTGAGGCTGGCTGCAAACCCGGATCCTCCGGTCTCTGCCTCCCAGAGTACTGGGATTACAAGTGTGCGCCACCATGCCTAGCTGCCATTTGGTTTTGAAATAAAAGCAAGTTTCCAAACTTCTTGAGCCCCTCCTCCTCCGTCTTCTGGCCACTTACCTGGTGCGTGTGTTGTGGGAAATCTCGGGTCACAGGATTAAATTGAGGGACCATATACCAGAATTAAATTGTGGGACAAAACATAGGAATGATGGTGTGGTGCTGTGAACACCTGGCGTTCAGATGCTGGACCACTTTTACAGCATCAACACACAACCTGCAGGTAAACACACCAGCGGCATTCCATAGAACCTGCATGCCAATCTCCTGGCTTTTGTTTGTTTGTTTATTTGTTTGTTTGTTTTTAATCTTTTCTGAACAAGTGACTACATTTCCAGTTTTGAAAAGTCATCAATGTGTATGCTCAATCTCCTGTTTTTTTGTTTTGTTTTTGTTTATTTGTTTGTTTTTAATCTCTTCTGAACAAGTGACTATATTTCCAGTTTTGAAGTCATCCGTGCGCATGCTCAATCTCCTGATTTTTTTTGTTTTGTTTGTTTGTTTTTAATCTCTTCTGAACAAGTGACTACGTTTCCAGTTTTGACAAGTCATCAGTGCTCAATGAGTGTGTCTTCCACAGAGTAAAGGGAATATGCTAGTCGACGCCAATGACAACTCTGGCTTCTCCAGCACGGAGCTAGACTTAGCCTCCTTGTGCTACGTAGACTTCTGGGTCCAGAGAAGCGGAAAGCCCAAACTGGGGCCATCACTCAGACGCGCTGGCCTGGGCTTGGTGGATGTGTTCCTGCGAGGAAGGTGCCACAGTAGACTGTCATTTCCTTTCCCTTTCCTCGAATCCCTCTTTCCTGTCCTCTTTTTCTTCTCTCTACATTATATATGCCAGACGCTGTGCAGTGTGCCGAGGGTAACAGGTTATATAGGACGCAGGCGTGGCCTCACCAATGGACTGGAGGTCCCCAAGGGCAGATGTGTAGGGCTGTGTCTGGATTAGGATATGACCCCTGCTTATGGCATGTAAGAAAGGTATCTGTATGCAGATGTCGAATACAGAGGGAAGGATTAACGTTGTCCCTGGTTGTGTCAAGGAAGGCATTACAGAGGAGGAGAGCTGAGGAGGGTTGCAAAGGATGAAGAGAAGTTCGCCAGGCCAACAGGATGGGCGTGCCATTCAAAACAATGGGGGAGAGGTCTGGAACAGTTTGCTTTGCTCTGGGGCCTCTATAAGCAACTTGGGCAGACTGGCTGTTGGCCATAGGAGGAGAACAGAGCGGAGCACGCTTCGAGAGTCAACCAGAACTCCACTGCGCGGGCCCTCCCGTGTCAGGCTGAGGATTTTGGAAGTTTTCCTAGTGAGCAGCCTTAGGGAGGCAGGGCAGTACTGTCAGCAGGAGAACTCTGGGCTCTGATTTGCATTTTACCAAGATTCCCCCGGCAGCAGTTTGAGGCGCTGCCACAGTTGTCCTTGCTTTATGTCTCCTTGGGTCACCCTCCGGGGACCAAGTGGTGGAGCCCACGCGGCATGTTGTCGGCAATGGGAGCGGGCAGCTGTGACAACATCTGTACCAGGCGCGAGCGCGGCATTTGGCGCCCGCCGAGGAGGAACTGAGAGCAGGGATTGAAATGGAACCAATAATGGGTTTTTTAAACATTTGTTTTATTCTCGCTCTAAATGCGCGCCCTCCCTTAACCCCGCGGATGGAATTCTATTGTGCCCAAGTCCACTGACATTGGAGGAAGAATGTGTCAAGGAGAGAGAGGGGGAACTGTTCAAAGGCGCCCTTCCCAGCCCGCTGCGCAGGTGGGGGCCTCACTGCTCCAAGGAGTATTTTTGGAGCTGTTGCAGGTAGGAGGGGAAAGAATTTGACTTTTAAACACAGAGCGCTGCAGGCAGGGAGATACCTCTCGCATTGTGTTTAGATCGTTTTCTTAATCTAAACGTGATGCCAAGAATCCTTTCTAGGGAAGCGAAACCAGCACAGTCTTACTTATAAATAGCCCAGACCTGCTCGGCAAGGAACAAAAATACCAAGGCAGGCGCGGCTGCCCCCAGCAGTAGCTTTGAAGGGTGCTGCCGGCCTGTCTCTCTTACACCCTTCCCTCTTCATTGTAGGCAGAAACAATACCACCTTCCCGAGAGGAAACAGGCAATAAAAACTCCACCAGGACTTCCCACTCGGACTTTTCCCATTCATACCCAAAGCTGGCAGCATCCCCCCTCCAGCAACCCCTCCAGCCCCCCATGCACTGGACCTGCAGCCACAGCCCAGGGGTTCAGAGGATTAAATATCTGGGTTTTCCTGAATAGGGGGCGCTGAAACTGCTCTTTCAGCTCAACAAAGCTTTTTCTTTTCCTTTTTCTTCTTTTCCCCCAAATTGCCTTTCTGTTTCCTACACCTTACAAACTTCTGACGAAGTGTTTAAAACACCAAATGATAAAATGGCAAATGTTTTTATAAAGTGCCCAATTGGCTTAAAAAATTCTTTGTGGTTGCATTTTTTAAATTAATAGGTGGATGTGTTTTTCTTTTTCTCCTCTTTTTTTTTTATTTTTTGTTAACCAAATGTTATGCTTTCTGGCGGCACGATCTTGCTGCTTTACACCTGCACTATAAAACCCACTTTACATGAAGCAGGCCATTCCTGTTTTATAGCCCATTTTTCACCCATTGTTCTCAAGCCATGCCATAGGTGTGTCGTAATGCGCTGGGGAGGTGGATGCCGCGAAGATCAGTTTAACAAAATGGTCTAATTTTGCCAACTTTAGTGCCAAAATCTGAATTGAAAAATGCAGGCCTAATATCCCAGTAGACGCACGATATGATGTCACTTCCCTGCAAATGGCCAAGATAAACATCTATTTCCAGATCACTTGCACTTACAACATGAATTCTACCTCTCTTTCAATCCCCAAATTACGGTTCCTGTTTTCTAACAATTTTAATGTTAACCTGGTTGACATTTGAACTTTCCTGACTTTTTCTCAGACTTGAAGATTTTATTACATCACTGGTGGAGAAGGCGAAATTCCATTCCAAACATAATGACACTTTGGAGCCTGCAAACCTGTGAACTTTGAAAGATGACGCGAGGCAGATTGAATAGCCTTGTGACGGCAGTGAGCACACAGATGTGTCCTTGCGGATCCCAGGACGTGGCCCGATGAGCTCCGCAGCATGACGCTCTTTTACCAGAAGCATCAATAATAATGTTTCGTCTCTCTTTCTCTTTGGTGGGCACGGACATTGGTCTGCATCGGTGTGAATCCATGCAATTAGTTTAAGGAATTCTTTTTACAATAAAGAAATCAACAAGTGTTTATGATGTGCCTATTATGGTCAGCGATGCTCCTTGGGGATAGAAGATAATAGACCTGTTGCTCAGAGACAAAATAATTTGAGCAGCTACTAAGCGGCAACTCTTCCCGTGCATGATCTGAATCCCCATGAAACTCGCCCAGCCCCAGTGGCGCGCTCATTCTACAGACTGGGAAACTGAGAATCAGGTACAGAAAGCTGCTGCTGCCCTTGCTACTACTGAGGACTCTACCGAATGTCAGGCACTTACTGCATGCTGCACTACAAGCTAAGCTCTTCCCACGTCAGAGCGCCCTGTGAGGGGCATCAGGTCACTAGCTCAGGGCACAGATGCGGTAGGTACCCATGGGACAGGCTCAATGACTTGCAGACTCACAGCCAGACCCTATGGCCAGACCTTGGACATGTTGCATCCTTGCCAGATTGGTGTGCGTCCTCTTGGAGCACATGCTGTGGGCAGAGAGGACCAAGACACAAGTTGCTCATGCCTGCTTGTGGGAAAACGATGTGTGATCCAGAGCCAAGCCCTGCAGGGACCATGTCAAGTGTTAGAAGTGCTCAGAGAAAGCCAGGCGTGGTGGCACACACTTGTTGTCCCAGTACTTGGGAGGCTGAGACAGGAGGATCGCAGATTTGCAGCCAGCTTCAGCTACTTAGTGAGGCCCTCCGGAACTTAGTGAGACCCTGTTTCAAAAGAAAGAATAAAAAAATAAGGCTTGGGATTTTAGCTCAGAGGTAGAATGCCCCTGGGTTCAATTCCCAGTACCACAGGAAAAAAAAAAAAAAAGAGAAAGAAAGAAGAAGAAGAAGTGCTCAGAGAAGCAAAGACAGTGCCGAGGGCTGGTGTGTTGGGCAACAGGAGCCTGAGCAGAGACTGGGGTGCACTGCACACGGTTCTCTTGGTTTCCTGAGTCATCTCTGTTGCTGCCTTCTTGTCCACTTCGCTCTGGTCAGACAGGTTTGCTCACATAAACACCGGTGCCCAGTGCCAGGTGTTGAAGGTGTGGACTGAGAGGTGCGTGCCAAAGGTCTGGGGCTGCTGCTACTGCCTCCTCCTGCTACCACACAAGCACACACACGGAGCCACATTCCTCTCTCCATTTCCCTTCTCCATCCTTCCTTTTCTCTTTGTACCCTCTCACTCTATGTAGACACATGCATACACATATGCACACATATATAAGTAAACGTTCTATTCACTAAGTATTATACACATAACGATTAGTGCATAGTGTGTGCTAGTACTAGTATATACTAGCATTATATACCATCAATAGCACACTGCTGGGTAACCTTTGCTTGTACATCTCTCCAGCAAAGTTGTGGACTCCAGGAATGCTGTTCCCGGGCTCATCTCTACAGGGATGTTCGGGGCTGGTGTGGGGTTGGTGGGTGACTCTGGAGTGCAGCCTGGTGAATTGAGTTTCTTAAGAGCCTGTCGACGCGGGGAAGTGGAGAGTGCTCCGTGCTTGGCTGGATCCTGTGCTCCATCTCTTCTTGTCCGTGGGCAGTTGGCATAGGATTAAATAGGGTAACATCTTTCTTTCTGGAAGTGGGTATGAGAACTGTTATCCCTGGGGAACTGTAGACATGGTCCTGCATCTGTCCTTGAACTCTAGACTGGGCTCCGAGTCTCTGCAGTCAGTTGGTTCACAGGAAGAAGCCGAGAGAGGCGGAGGGATGTTATACCGTAGGGTCAGCGGTACACTCCTCGCCTATACAGAAGGCAGGAGCTCCTTGTCACCAGCCGGGGCAGGATGTGCCCTGGAGGACTGACAGACACTGGGTTGCCACCCAGCCTTCCTGGGACTCCTGGGCTGGAGCGGGCCCCTTGCTCCCACCCCCATCCTTTGCCTGGCCCATTTGGAATTTGCTGTCTTAGGTCATAGCCTGTCCTCCGGGTTTAGTCTCACATGTAGGCTGTGAGCCCTTGGAAAACAATAACCATCTCACCTGTCTCTGCTCTTCCTTTCGCATGCAGGAAATACTAATGACATTAAACAAATATCTATTCACCTTTTGGTGGAGAAGAGAAAGGCCATGATTTAGATTCAGAAACCTAGGGTGACACTCCATTCTCTACTAACTGTGTGACCTTGGGGAGTCCTTTCCCATCCTCCCCTGCTGTTCTCCTGGGACTTTAGGGTTCTAGAGGGGGACCTTGCAGGCCATTTCCACTTTCTGAGAGCTTGCTGAACTTGAGAGTTAAAGGAACTTAGCGATTGAAATGCCCATGGTGTAGAGGCCGGCCAAAACAGCTCACGCAGAGACAGCCTAGGAATAGTCCTCAGTTTCACAATGCATTTTAATTAGCTCTGTGTGTGTGTATGTGTGTGTGTGTGTGTGTGTGTGTGTGTGTGTGTAAAAACAATTCTCTTTGATGGCTGTGTTTGTGACAACACTGTTTCTGAGCATAGAGTCCTTGCTTTTGAGAAACCAACGCAGGATGGAACAAATCATGTAGCCTCTCCCAACAGTCAGATGCTGCCACAAACCTGAGAGGTGCTTCGTGGGTGCAGGAAACTTCCTGAACTTGTTTGCATCCTGCCTCCCAGCCGGCACAGGGGTGTGGCAGGAGAGAGACCAGGAATGTTCCCTGGCTGCCGCCTAGGCTGTCCTTCACCAGTAGTCTGCTTAGAAAGTGGATTGCTAATTGTTTGATTTTTCTGCCAACAGGATTCCCTGCAAATTAGAATTGTAATCTCTGTGGGTATTTCCTGAATTAAAGGAAAATATATAATAAAATAAATAAATATTAGTTGTTTGGTTGTATAAGCTTTTGAGACCTGCAAGGCTCCTCATCAATTATTAAACATGGCCAAAGATGACATTCCTAACTAGTGTGTGTGCTGTTACAAGAAAGACACAGGCACAGTGCTTTGGGGCACTGATTTCCACGCTCGCACTGCTCAGCCCTAAAGTCTCTGCCTAGAAGCTTAAGTTCTCTACATGCAGTTTCCTTAAAGACACTTAGCATAGTTATGGAATATATATATATGTATATATCATACAACATAAAATTTGCTACATTGAAGGCACACACACCGATATATATTTTTAATCTGGGCACCAGGCATTGTTTAGTTTTCACACGCATGGAGCTAATTCATGCCATGCTGCTTATAGGCATCAATGGGTACGCCTTAGGTGGAAGTGGCCACGCGCAGGATTGGACACACTTCATAATTTGGTGGCAGAAGAAGAATGGTGAAATGTTGCTGTGGTCAAAGTCA
>PVJS01000006.1:201155-297131 GCA_004027185.1 Glis glis
AAAGTGAAATACAATATGTAATATGGCTGCCCCCACCCCCAGCATCTTAAACATCTCTCTCCTTTAAAAATCTCCCGAGTGCTAGGCTATACTAGTTATTACCAATTGAATTTTCAATAGCCAACTTTCCAAGCCCTAACTTTGACAAATTTTATTTCACATTTGTCAAAGGAAATAAAGCTGACAGCATTACAGGGACTGTGGACTAAAGTAGTATCTCAATTGCGGCGGTCCGTCCAACCTCCTTTTCCCTGGGGGAGCATTAAATCTGGACCCAATTCACAGCTTTGTTTGAACAGTATATTTTGCCTTTTCTTTGCACCTTTGATATTTATTTCAGTGTTAAATCTATTCTTCCCTTCATCTATTACCCTGTTTTATTTCTGTTTTTGAGAACCTATATTTTTGCTAATAAATATTCACTGCACCATTTCATCCTGTACTTAATATGCCCAGTGCATGTTTTCTGTGCTAACTTCGCAACAGATTGAGTGGACATTCCACTGTTGCAGCATAGTCATAAAATTCAGGAACTTATAAAACCTACCTTTCCCCTTCTCTTGCTTGGCTACAGTGCATTTTCCTGCCTCTCCTCCCCCACCGGCGTTGGCAGCCCTGAACAGAGCCACAGCGCCCCCCTGTGGCCTCCCGGGGGATGGCGCCCCCCATCGCACTTGGCCTCCTGATTTGGTCCAGCTCCTGTAGTTCTGTCTGTCCCACCACATTTTTAAACCTGGGTCATGGGCCGGACTCCAAGGGCCGGGAGGTAGGTGGAAAGGAGAGCAGGCGCTGAAAAGATCATGTCCTCCAAACACAGGCGCACCTCTGCCTAGTTACTCGTGTAAACAATTAGTGATTAGGGACCACACGGTCCCTTTCCCTCCTGCTGCATCCTCCAGGGCTCTGAGATGGGGGGCCTGCCTGCACCAGGTCAGTGCTGAGCTAGAGGCCCAAAGGTGCTTTGTGGTCACATTTTGGTGCTGCAGGAAAATCCCACACAAGACTCCGGCCAGATCTGGGGACACGGTTAGTTTAATGGGAACACTGGAGTAGGGTGCGGTGATAGCCAACTTAAAAAAAAATAACTTAACATATGACAGCGGCTCAGCTGGAACCCTGGAACACATACCGCTTGCATCTTTGATCTTCCGCATCGCATTAAGTAACAAAGACCAGAGGACTTCAGACATGTGCTGGATAGACTGAGCTTGATCATAGAGAAAGGCTTCGCCCCGATCTGGACCCTAGATTTCATCATTGATTCCCGCCCCCCAAAAGAAGGTGCTTTTTTAAGTATATCTGATTCTTTTAATTAGATCATTACTGCTATTGTAGTGTTTACTCCGGTTTAATCTCCTAAGAATAGCATGGGACTGGTTCACAGTAGATGTCATGCTGCCCCGAGTATCATTTTGGAAAATACACTCCAACAGTTAAGCCTGAATAATAGATATGGCCGCTTTTTGCGCGGTCCTGGGTGCGTGTGTGCGCACGCACACACGTTCTTTGAAATCACTTTTAAAAAATGCCCCCGTTTCTTGCTACTTAGGAAATGAGCTTCCGTGAGATCGCGCACACACACTGCATTATGCATGCAAATGCACGCCGTCCACAGAGAAACTCGGTGCAGAGCATCCGTCTGTGTTTGAAAACAAACGCAGGAAAGTTTTTGCTGCCATCGTCTGAAGGATCGGAAGAGAAACGTAAATCTGCCGCCGGATCCCAGGCTAGCAGGCAGAATCACCTAGCCTTCTCCCCCTTTCTGGCCAAGGATCTAGCCTCCTTTCTCCTTCCTTTCTTTCCCCCCCTTCCCTGCCACCGTCAGTCTCTCTATCCGCGACTCCCTCCTCGTGTTTTTTATTATGTACTCTTAACCTCAGCTTGATGAATCTGGACCGTCTATCGGTTTGGCAGCGGTCAATTGGCTGCCCAGTGATGTGACTGCAGTACTTCGCGAGTGTACAAAGAACACTTCAGGGAGCTGTTCGTACGTGCCGGCTCTCGCTGCATTTGAGTGCAACTTAAGACCGTGGATTTGTTTGCGAGAGCAGCTGCTCGTTTAAAAAAAAAATCATGGCCACTGATTTCAAATTAATAACTCTTCAAAGAAATAAATATATTAAATGATAAATTCCAAAAACAATAATTAGCATAATCGATCTCTTCCAGTATCCATGTTTATGACGTGACTAAAGGTAGAAAGCACCTTCTCCTTGTTTCTAATGAAGGACAGCATAATTTTATCCCGGAAACTTAAGCACTTAGGCTCAGCCAACTGGACAAGTATGAAAGAGACCGTTCTTCGTGTGTGTAATGTCACTCCTATGGCACTGCCTCTTAAAGTATGTTAAATAATAAATAACTTATTAAAACATGTTCAATGTAATAATGGCCTTTTTTATGAATTGTTGTAAAAGAGAGATTAGAAAAGTAGAAGAAGCAGTCTTCAGGGGGAAATAACAGGGATTTCTAGCAGTAGGGTTGTGTAATGGTTCTATATTTTTTAAATGTGCCCGTACTCCATTCATAGTCATTTAAGTGCTTAAATAAGCACAATAAATGTAAATAATTTACTGCTTTGCAAACAGAAAATTGGGCAGAAAAGTAATTTTGAATAGCAAGTTGGCTTGCAATCTCCGATGATTTGGGACCCTCTAAAATACAAGTGACATGGCTGTTCATTAAGCTTCCTCTTACAGAGCCTTCTTCACATCCATTAGCGATTAATTCAGACAGATATTTAACTTAATAAGGTAAGCAAATAAACAAAAAAATCGCTTTCAGTGCCTTAAGGTTTTTAGGCCTCTAATTGCTTTTGTGCCCTAATTATCAAGATTAACACCTTAGACTATTCTCACTCCCTTTCGCCTTGCAGGGAAAAGAAAAAAAAAAAAAAAACGCCACTAGGGTATTGAAATCTTTTAAGTGGGAAGGGGAAAGGGTTAAGGATTTTCCCTCCTAAGACAGAATGACCACCCACGACAATGAGAGGCTCCCGGCTAAGTTGTGCGTGGATTTCTTAAAACCGTGGCTGAGCGGAGGAGCCGCACACGCTGAGCCGAGAGAGGGGAAGTAGAATGGAATTCTGAGCTGGAGACGCGTCTGTCGCATGGATGAATCCGACTTCCAGAGGAGTGGGGGACTGTGATTCGGCTTTACTGGCTTGTCACGTCTCTGGCTACATTTTTGAAGTAGCATTAATCAAAGATCCTCTGAGTGGCCATTACAGTTGAAAGTTTATATTAATTTAAGGTCATCTGTAGTTGTCAACACTTTGTAATTAGTGATAAACCATGTGCCGGTCCTCTAATATTTACTGTAATAATATTATTCGTAATGGACTCATTCAGTATTCATGTGGATATAATATGTAATTCCATTGTAATTTAGCATTAATTAATGTCCATTTATGGCAGCGTATTATAGTATAGGAAACAATTTCTGATAAGAGACACCCATGTAATTTCAGGGTGGATCTGATTGTAATTTGAATAATGATATACATTGCTTCAGGTCTCCATGCCTCTGTTCCCAACCCCTGCTCTTCTGCAAGTGTGTGAGCCTGGGGACCCTCACTCACATGTGAACACATTTGCACACCTACACCCACTCACTGTGTGTATAGCTGAAGCTAAAGTGTTGGGAATCTCTTTCCACGTATTACTTGTGCGTGTTAAAGTTTGTGACTCTCACAGCTTTGCATTGTCGATGTAACACCTACACACATTGCTGATTCAGTATCTCTCCTAAAAAAAAAAAAAGATTGATGTAAGACAGTTGTCCTTTAATACAAACAAATATTTTTAAGTAAAAGTTTTTACAAATGGACTTTGCAAATAAAAGCAGATTTCTGCTCCTCTGCCTGTCATCTCTTCATCTACCTAGAGGTGGATATCTTTCTGTATCTTCTGCCTAACGGCCTATCTAGGAACAAAGTAAAGAGTGACCATTCTGCACAGTGCCACCGTGGGAAGCTGAACAGGGGAAGGTGCCGGGCTGAGGAGGCCTCACTGCGGAGCTGAGCTGGAACGCCCGTGCCCCGCAGCCTGCAGCTCGCTAATTGCTATTTGCTGGTCTTGTAAGGAGTCCTGAAGCTCCACCGCCGTTCCCTCTTGAACTCGATACCATATTTCACCCGTTCTCGCAGCATTAGGGGATTTCAACCCTCCTTTTCCTTTAATTCTTTTCTTTCTTTAATGGGTGACTGGATAAATTCAGTGGTGGATTTTCGTGACACTGAAGCAGCAGATAAGTCTATGATGCACTCGCGCTGTGTGGTTTAAAAATCCCTCACCATATGTTTTCTCCCTGGAATGCCTCGTCTTGCAAAATTACAGGAACCGAAGCTTAAAAACACAATTAGGTAGTTTAAAATGAAGTATTAAAGAAATACCACATCTATTCCGATGCCTGCGAGGTTTTCTTCCCCTCTCCTTTTTTGGTTTTGTTTTGTTCTTGGAGTATTCAAAAAGGTCTCTGCTGTATTTGATTTTTATACTAATCATGCCCCATATTTTTTGGATTATGTTATATAGGCTGTGGTTAAATTATAAATGAAAGAGTGAACTACCAGACTTCTTGTCATAACAGCGGCTTTTATGTTGTTACAGAAAATGCAAAAAAAAAAAAAAGTGTTTTGTGATGAAGGGGCCCCGCGCTTACTTTGTGCAGCTTAACGTATATAGGCAGACAAGCAAAGCAATTTGTAGAAATGTTTTTTGCAGTATTTTGAAAATTACAGCACCCTCTGCATCCTCTGAGGGGAGAATGAAAGAAAACTAAATAATGCTGCATAAATAGAGCTGCATCGGAAGGGCTCTGTGTGCCTTCTCCTGCTTTATGGGTCCTTCTTAGGAAACAACACAACCGCACACACACACGCGCATGCACACGCACACGCACGTGCACGTACTCACGCACACACTTGGAACCAGAGCCTGGGTCACATTCGATTCCTTACCAAGTTATAAGCCAAATCAAGTATTTCAAGTGGTAGTGACCCGAAAACCGTCGGCCATGATTCCAAGTTCCTTCTCCTCCAGTTGTTGAAAAAGAAGGAAAAAAAAGACAACCCCAAAGCCAGCATGACCAGCGCGTTCCGAAGAGAATCCAGCGAGGGCTTGTAATCTCCGTGCAGTTTGTTTTCCCATTAAACTTATTTCAAATTCACTCTACATGAAAACACAGTAAAATATTTTATGGATGCCTTGCATCCCCCCTGCTCAAAGGGCTTGGCCAAACTGCCCCTTTATGCCCTGATCCTCAGGCCTGGGGTTTTAAGATAGAATTGATACTCAGCAAATTGATGAAATATTTAGTTTATAGGCTGTGGCATTTCAGGGCCATCGTAACTGCGTCACTTAAAAAACCTTGCTATGGTGCAGGCACGGAGAAGAATTTTCTGCGTTAAATCTACGGCCATGCTCCACCATTTGGTTAATTCATCCCCGAACTTTTGCCAACTGGAACGGGGGTAAGAGGTCAGGGAAGCCGAGCGCCCAGCCTGGATTATCTCTGTATGAAGTCATTCCTTGGGCTCTTTTCTAAATGGAAGTGGAGATTTCGCAGCCTCTCCTAGAGTTGCCCGGATGCCTTCCATACAGAGCAGATCCTCTGTGAAAACCAATAGCTTTGGCTTATGCCCTTCATTTGTAGATAAGTGTACTCTTGAATGTCTGAAAGAACATTTGATGTGGAAGTTAAAACAGTGCTGGAGAAATATCTTTGCCTTAATTGCCTTTCATTCTGCAGCAGTAGCAGCAGCAGCAATGCAGCCGCCTCCAGGAAGCAGGAAGGAGGGACACACCTGCCTCCTTCAAGCCCGGTGCCAGTGGGCTCGGCTTTTGCTCCCTGCAACCAGCCTTAAGGACTCTGTTTTTTTTATTTTTTATTTTTTGGCTTCATTGGATGAATTGTCTTCCCGAGATAACAAACCCTCCTTTGCAGCCCTTGGCGGAGTTTGGTTAGGGGCTACCTCTGAGCAACGTGAACTTGGCCTTGCTGGTGTCTTACAGTAATACCTTCGCTCCTGTTACGAATCAGGGTACTTGGGAAACAGCCTGGAGCCAAACAGCTGATGATTTCACCAAATTTGCATCTTTTCAACAGTAATGGGGATGGCTTCCACAAATGCTCCCAGGCTCTAAATAGATGTTAAGTGGTTGTTTCTAGTTCCTTTCCTCTCGGCTCCCTGGAGAACCACTTCCTGTCCCACCCACTTGAACCTTGTGCAAAGATGGCTGGCAGCAAAGGTTGAAGGAGCCAGAGTAGGCTTGCCCGGCAGGACATCTGGGCTGGGCTGGGGGGACTGCTCAGGCACTGAGGCTGGGCTGTGTCCCGAGCCCACACCCTAGCTGCAGGAAGGGGAGCCATTGGAGTCCGCTAGGGCCAGGCTGTGCACATGCCAGGTCTGCGGGGCGTCTCTGCCCCAGGACATTTGGCTCCTGCAACAGAGCCTCTGCGCGGCATGGGAAGTAGGACTTAAAGAGAGACGGGGTGGAGAAAGCGACAGGCCCAGGGTTGACAGTGTCTGTCCACCGACTGCAGAAGGCGCTCCCAGGGAGGGCCATTGCCCAGATGTCCCTAGCCCAGGCCTCCTCTCCTGATGGAAAGCGGGAACGATAGGGTGAGTCCTCCAAGAGCAAATGTTCTTTTAATGTGGTTTTGATTAAAGGTAGGATAAAGTTTTGTGTTCTGAAAATCTACCAGATGTTTGTTCTAATTTTTTACTGCCCTTCTGCCAGGCCCCAGCTGGGCAGTTCTGCCAGGACCATGTGGCCGTCCAGAGAGTCAGATCTGCCAGGCTCTGCGTGCGGCTGGGGCTATTCCAGGGCAAGACTGGCAGCTGCGGGCTCCAGGGGCTCCTGGGTGGGCTTTCCCAGAGAGATTGTCCTGGAGGGCATGGTCTAGCTGCTTGAGAGGCTGGAACAGAGACATGCACACTGTGCCTGTCCCTGTCTTGAGTGGCCCTTGCTGGGGACTTTGGGCAGAGCCCTGGGCACCGCCCTTCCTCCAGCCCCATCAAGCTTGTTGAGAGGTTTGTGCTACTAGGAATTCACTTTAGCATTGCTGGCTCCGGGGGCGAGGTGAAGGTTGGAAACATCTGGGCTTATCCAGCAGGCATGCTCTGGTGCCAGGATGACTGCCCGGGGCCCCTGAGAGTGTCCGTGGACATTACCTCTGGCCCTGCGTAGGAGGCTCTCATTCAGGGGGTCAGCTGTCAACATGCGTGTGGCCTTTGCACTCTGGAAAGCCAGGGCATCCCGTCTGCGAGTCGTGCCTGGGAGTGTGCACTGTTTATCAACACGACCATCGCACTCCGGTGCGTGTCTTTCCTTCAGTCGCAGCGCCCAAGTCCCTCTGCTCCAGGATGGACTAAGAGCCCTGGAGTCCTCAGTTTTACTGGATAGCTGATTCATGACAAAACCTACTTTCCCCAAACATAACTTGTTATATTTTTAGTATATGTAAAAGTTGCTGCTTTAGATTTAAAAATCTGTTAAATAAAATTGGCCCTTCTTTGCTTTTCCTTGTCCGGTAAGAGCCCATCCAAGAAAAGTAACCTTATCCAAAAGAACTTACAAATAGAGAATCAGGATCAATGTTCTCTAAGTTTCACATTTGCCTTGTAATGATCTAACTCAACGGCGTGACCCCACTTTCCTTAAAGAAATCCCCTCGACGAGGGACAGGGTGCCATCTCCTCTCGGGGAGTGTGTCTTGCTTGATGTGCCCTGCCGTGTAATTACCGACAAGGAGAAGAATGGCAGGAAGGAATGAAAAGAGACCCACTTCCTGTGGAATCCACAGGGACAAAGGAGGAGAAAACCAGGAACAGAGCATCGTCCAGTCCCGCCCCGCCCTGAGTGTGTCGCGCAGGCAGCCGCTGCCGGCCACAGTGGACGCCGTACTGGAGGGAGACGATGCCAGGGACCAGGGTGCCCTGGTAGGTGTCTTCTAGACCCACAGCCTGGAAGAGCAGCCGCAGGGAGCCTGCCATCTGCAAAAGCACAGAGTGACAAACCACGCTACCATGGCATATGTCAGGTTCCTGGATTTGCCTGGTCTTGCCACGCAGTTTGTTATGCATGGGGAAGTTAATTCTTCCCCTAACCATGAACAGGGAGGGATTGCTAATGATCTTCAACTTTCATCCGGAAACAGGTAAAAAACAAAAACAAAGCAAATCCCCCTTGGCCACCCTGGCCCGGCCCTCCCTGGGGCCCTTTCTGCCTGTGCGTCTTTACCTGTCGGCGGCTGGCTCCACTGCCATCCCCTCCGTCACCTTGAAGGAAATATTATGCACAAAATGTAATAGCTCCAGGACAGTTCCTTTTATATGTGCCTTGAAATGCCTCTTTCATTTTATGTATCAGTATATTTCCTTAAAAGCCATGTCAGCAGAAATGAGCTAAAATTAAAAAAAACACCTATTTTGCTGTTAATAACAAGGTAAGATTATTAGCTACTTTCCTAATTAGAAAATAGATTTTATTTAACAGGTAAATATTTGAAATCCCTTGGTTTAGCTTAGTTAAGGAACAGTCATACATACGTATATATGTTATATATACTTGTTTTATTTAAGTCATGTATTTTAATCTTTGTTTTTATTTCCTTCTTTGTGCTTCTATAAAGTATATACTAAGCCGGGCGTGGTGGCACACACTTGTAATCCCAGTACTTGGGAGGCTGAGACCGGAGGATCCGGGTTCGCGACTAGCCTCAGCTACTTAGTGAGGCCCTCTGCAACTTAGTGAGATCCTGTTTCAAAAGAAAGAATAAAAAATAGGGCTGGGGGTGTAATTCGGAGGTAGAATGCCCCTGGGTTCAATCCCCAGGACCACACACAAAAAAAAAGAAGCATATATTAATACATTGCAAATTTACAGTGCAGGTACTTCTCAGTACAAAAACACCATTGTATCAGAAAGCGTGCACGTTCCGGCAGATCTGCTGAAGTTTTTCCAATCAGATCTGCTGAAGTTTTTCCAACGTGTCCCTGGGTTCTCATCCCAGTTCATTTTGGGGCCGACATGTCACCGTTTCACTTGAACTTCTCTGGGAACCGGGTTACTTTCGTCCACACTCACACGCTGACCTGTGCTACTTGGAAATTTTCTAGATGAAGTCATGGCTGGTTTCAGTTACCAGAGAGGCGTCCATCGCCCAGCTGGGCTGGCTCCAGGCTGCAGCATTCGGCCCTGGCAGCACCCTCGTGGAGAAGTGGTGCAGGAAGGAGTCAGGCTGCATGAAAAAAAGTCCTGCAGGAGCAGTCCATGGGAATGAGACCGGGAGGAGGAGAGAACAGAGACACTCACGAGCCCCCCAAGGTCTTTGTGCAAGGTGCCTTTCTTTAAAACAAGAATTTTAATGAAAAATTCCAGGAGGTAATCATATACTATATTATCAAATGGATGGGGAAATGCCCGTGCGCGCGTGCACACACACACACATACACACATCACATACAGGCTACTACATAGATGCATATATATATATATATATATGTGTGTATATATATGTGTATGTATACATATGTGTGTATATATATATATATATATATATATATATATTTAAGGTCCTGCACTTTGAGATCTATAAGGCATTCTCTGTTCAAAGAGTGGCGTGCATCTATGTTTCTCCGTTGTTCGGGGAGGAGCCCCCGCTCCCTGGGATGTGTGCGGTGTTTTGTCCTTTACAAAGCAGTTTCAGTCCTTGAATCCACAGGAGCCCCAAGGTCCAGGCCCCAGAAGAGGGGAGGCGAGGGGGAGCAGGAAAGGTGACCCCTCCCCGCCCCCAGGTTATAACATGCCCGTGACCCACACACTTTATAACATAACATCCAGATGTCCAAAAACATTTTTTGTTAACTCTTATGAAATTTGATAGAACGTGAAATGTGATAGTCCATGAACTCAGTGACATAAATTGTAAAAGGGAGAGAGAGGCAAGTCCTGTATGTGAAAGGCAGCAGTTTTTCTGAAGCCTGCACACCCCCAGCAGCGCCCTTGGGGGGCCTCACGTGACCACCTCCAGGAGCCCCTCTCTCTCTACAGTGTCCCTCTGCTGGGAGGTGTCTTTCTGCCCAAAACTTCAGGGAAAGACATTCAGTATCCTTACTATGAAAAGGAGGCTCCTGGTGACGTTTTCTGGACACAGAATTCATAAAGGACAGACACAGCTCTCAAATTCATGTCTTGGCTGAGACAGGGAAGCGTCCCCATGGCTCACACCTGTCCAGCTCACCTGTGCTCATGAGAGGGTATGGAGAGGTGGGAGGGAGGGCTCCTCTGTTCCCTGCTTGTGTCTCCCCAGGCTGCAGCTTCCTGGAGAGAGTAGCTCCTTCCCCTCTGCTTGCCCATCCCAGGGGCTGAGTTGATTTTTGTCAAAAAACTGATTATTCATCCCCAGTAATGTGGAAGTGTGGGTGACTTTAGAGACAGGAGTCTCTTGCATGAGAATGTGGAACACAGACTCACCAGGAGGCAGCGTTTGGAGCCTTGGGTCTCTCGCACTGGCATCAGTGCCCGGGCCATGCGTGAAGACCAGAGCAAGCGAAGGAGCTCCTCCTTTCCCCCAGGGCCTGGGCGAGCCCAGCTGAGGCTGGATAAACTGACAGCTTGGGAAGAGCGGGCATCCTCCCAATGGCGCCGCAGCTTCCCAGCAACAGGAGAGAGTTAAAGGAAGATTAGGAAGGTTTTTTGGTGTTTTTTTTGTTTTTGTTCTTTGGTGGTTATATCGGTCAGGGTTCACTAGATTAACAGAATTCACAGAATGAGTATATGAAAAAGGAATTTATTAGATCAGCTCACAATGTAGTCCTGAGTTTCGACGGCATGTGAAGTCAGAGGAATCAGTAGCTGGTCGGGTGGTCCAAGAGCTGGAGCCTTAGGATTGAAGCAACCACCAATTCAGTCCAGTCCAAGATGTGAAGATAAGGAAGCTCTTTGGAGAAACGATGGTGAAGTCTCAGTTCGAAGGGCTGGAGGCCGATGATCTCAGACAAGAGCAGAAGATCAAGAAGCTCTTCAAGGAAATGGCAAAGTTGGAGACCGATGATCTCAGACTAGAGCAGATGCGCTTTCTTCAGGAAGAGTCTTGGCTCCCTCCACACGGCTTTCTCCTTCTTTTATCTAAGTCCTGAACCTACCAGAACCCTGCTGCCCACATTTAGGGCAGGACTTCTGGTTCAATCTGCTGTTACACACCCAAAGTCACATGATCTTAGGTGGGTCAAGTTGACAAACCAGACCAGCTATCATAGTGGTACTGGGGATTGAACTCAGGGGTATTCTACCTCTGAGTTATACCCCCAGCTCTACTCTATTTTTTATTTTGAAACAGGGTCTCACTAAGTTGCAGAGGGCTTCACTAAGTTGCTGAGGCTGGCCACGAACCTGCGATCCTCCTGTCTCAGCCTCCCAAGTACTGGGATGACAAATGTGTGCCACCACGTCTGGCTGATTCATCCTGTTTAATGACAGCAGCAGAGTGTGTTTGTTGTCAATACCGGTGCCGATGGAGGTGTTTTCCTTCCCTGCTACGTTAGAAAATGGGTTGAAAAGTCATATTAAATACATATATACATATAAATATATGAATTACATGGCAAGAGTAGCACTTGCTTATTACAGAACTTTTAAAAATATAGAATATTTAAAAATTATAATTGCTTACTACCTCACCTCTTTTTGTTAACAATTGGTTAACCAAGCCTATTTTATCTGTTTTTAATATATTGATTTTGTTCTATACATATGGTTTTGTATGCTGTCTTTTTCACTTAAGGTACTGTCATAAACTTTTTATTCTTTTCCATTAAAAAATCTTTTTGAACATCCTTTATAAAGAGCAAATGCTCCTACCAATGTATTTAACATACTCATTTGTGTGTGTATGCGTGTACGTGTGTGTGTATGTATGTGTGTGTGTGTTACTAGGGATTGAATCCAGGGGCATTCTACCTTTGAGCTATACTCCCAGACCTATTTCATTTTTTATTTTGAAACAGGACCTCGCTAAGTTGCTGAGGCAGACTGCGAACCTATGATCCTCCTGTTTCAGCCTCCCAAGTATTGGGATTACAGGTGTGTGCCACCATGCTTGGCAAATTTAATGTAATTTCTTAAACTGATTATCACTGGATATTTGGAGTTTCTTCTTTACAACACTGTATTGAGCCTATGTGTGTGTGGGAGGGGAGGACTTGTATCATATGCATGACTATCTCTTTAGGATAATTTTCAAAAGGTAGAAATCTCCAAGTGAGGAGACTCTGAAGCATTGATTTCCAAAAGAATTTATCTGCTTCACTCTCACCCATGGCCTGGGGGTGGTGAGGCTCACATTCAGATGGAAGATTTTCTTTTTCTCTTGCCTATAAAAATAGCAGATACTTGAGAAATGATAGATGTTTAATTTGAAATCATTTTGTTAGTTGTGGTATCCGACTTTTTTTAATGTATATGTATCATTTGTTTTTCTTCCAGGATTCTATGTATATGCTACGTTTCATAATATGTCACTTGCAAAATTATTCGAGGAGTCAACTAGTATTGTTAAATAGAGGTGCAAAGGTTCTCGCTTGAAAAATCCGCAGAACTAAAGAATTAGGCAAAGATTTCCCTTTGTCTGCCTCCTTATTTTTCCCACTAAATTGCCTCCATCTCTTCTGACTTTGAAAAAGGGACCATCGTCTTTTGACTCTGTAGGTGAAATGAAGAAAAGCAGTGTTACTCAGCTTTACCCAACACATAGCCCTGTTTGTGCACAGAGGCAGCCTAATATGACGATTTCGCCAGTAGCCTTGGTGAGCAGTTCACTGCCGAAATGAACTAAGAAAAATCCATCTTAACCTCAGTGGCTATTTGAACTATCAAGACCATGTGTCCTGCTGCTCAAAATGGTGCAACCCAGGAGCAAGACTGAAAGTGTGGCCGTGAAGATGGCTTCCTGAGCTGGGTATGGTGGTGCACACTTGTAATCCCAGTACTTGGGAGGCTGAGACCAGAGGATCACAAGTTTGAGGACAACCTCAGCAACATAGAGAGACTCTTAGCAATCTAGGGAGACCCTGTTTCCAAACAAACAAAAAATAAATAAAAAGGGTTGGGAGTGTACACACACACACACACACTCACAAAATGGATTCATGAAGAATTAACACACTTTTTAGGATAAAGATGTGAGCAGCCGGGCATGGTGGCGCACGCTTGTAATCCCAGTACTTGGGAGGCTGAGACTGGAGGATCCAGGTTCGCGGCCAGCCTCAGCTGCTTAGTGAGGCCCTCTGCAACTTCATGAGACCCGGTTTCAAAATAAACTATAAAAAATAGGGCCGGGGGTGTAGCACAGAGGTAGAATGCCCCTGGGTTCAATCCCCGTTACCGCAAAAAAAAAAAAAAAGAAGATGCGAGCAGTATTTGTCATGTGATCAGTTAGAAGTGCTAGTCTTCCATAATGGAATTTGTAGAAATTGTTGGGTTCCTATAACATCTTCTAAGGGTGACAGACTCTGAGGATCTTGACAGTATGTATTTGGTGTTATTTGGTGTTCGTGTTATCATCCAATGATAAAAACAGAGTCATTTGCAAGGTGGAGCTAGGAAGTTTGAAAGTTTTTCATCTACCAGGTGCTCAGAACCTACCGTTCTCCCGTTCTCGGCAGTGAGCAAATACTGGTTTCAAACTGTATTTTTCAGCTCGTTTCTGAGAGAAATTCCTGAGCTACCACTACCGTTCACTATTCAAATTCATTGCAGCCATCCTTCCATATCTGTGGGGATTGGTTCCATCCCTTGGTTATCCAAATCCTCGGATGCTCAAGTCCCTTATAAGAAACAGCGCAATATTTGCATATAACCTACACACATCTTCCCGCACTTCTAGACCACTTAGGATACCTAATACAATGTAAATGCTATGCAAATAGTTGGGTATACTGTATTGTTTAGGGAATGACAAGGGAAAAATGACTGTACATGTTCAGTACAGATGTGATTTAAAAAATTTTTTGATTCGTGGTTGTTTGAATCTGTGGATGTGGAATCCACCAATATGGATGGTCAAGTGTACTTTTCCAGGACCAGGATATTTACATGAGAAATTAAGGAAATGAAGAACACGCACGGCCATTATTCCACAGCTGACCCAGGTCATGGAAGATGTCCCCGCTGACCGCAACCTTGCTTTGGTGGCTGGTGAGCAGCTGAAGAAAGTGGGGGCTGGAGGGTTTGGAACCCAAGGTTGTGCGGTGTGTCAAGTGTCACCGACTCTGCTAACACCCCACCTCCTTTCCAGTCTGAGAGATTAAGAAGAATGGGAAAGTTAGGAAAGGAAGTGATAAATGCCAATTAACGTAATACGTACATATTTGAAACGTGAAGTTTCTCAAAGATAGTGACCCACATTGCTAATAAACCTTATTGGGTCTCAGACTTTCCAAATTGGCATCTATAAAGAGAAACTTTCTGTTTTTCATATTATCCCTTCCTAAGAAACATGCCATTACAGTCATTTTAATTTGGAGTTTTGGACATAAGTCTCTGAAGTGTTTCATATAGATGAAGTTTGCAGCTGAATAATAAATAAATGAGTTGCCAATAACTCCGAATGGTGTAACGGCGCCTCTTTTCTATTGTCAATCATCTTTAGCACAGACTTCTGTGGTTAGAGTGTCATAATGAGAACATTTCGACTGCGTGGAGACCTTGAAGTTCTCAGAGAGGAATCGCAAATGAGAGGATGCCCCGTTTCAGGTGCAATATTGAAAGGTTCTGGGCTTAGCAAACTTATAGTTTTAACATGGCACACACACACACACACATACACACACACGCACACACACACCCTCCTAAAGCACACATGCACACACATATTCCAAGGCCAATGGAAAGAAGAAAAACAACTACAAAGAAAATTGTAAAGTACATGACCGATCAAGGGATTAAAGTCATACTTGAAAAATTAATTTACACATATTCCTATATGACATTTTAAGGAAAATTATCTCCAAATTTGTTCTTCATGGTCTGTATTCAAATCATAACCCTAATTAATTACAGTGCTGATTTGAAGCTTTTAGATTTTTTGCTAAAATACTTTTATTGGTGCATTGTAGTTTCACATCATAATGCAGCTCAGAGTGATAGGAACATAAAGCCTTTAAATTTTAATTTTAAATATATATATATATATGTTACAATTAACTCCCTCCATTCCCACTTAGTTCTCCCCCCATTTTTATTTTTATGGATTTAAGAAAAGCATTATTTTCCAATAGTCTACCAGCAATCTCTCTTTCTTATTATGAGTCTCTAGTTCGTTCCTAATTATGGGACTGCAAATTATTTACTCTAGTTTCAAATTAAAGAAGCAGACAAGTAATCTGGTGTAAAAAGCACAGTTCCAACTTCAGGAAAAAAATGAGCGTGTGTTTAATTTCTCTTTAGGCGCAGAGCTGTGCAGCCCCCGTGTGATGGAAGGTTGAGACAGAATGGTCCCCCTCCACCTTGCCGTGGCGTAATGCAATTTAGCTTCATTAAATTACTGGAGGGCCAGTTACTTAAGCAGAATATTGATTTTCAGTCTGGTCCATGTTTAACATAATTCTGCGTAGGCAACAGCTAATTCTGCATTTGAATCTAACACCCTAATGGAATTACAAGATGCTGCTTGACCACGGGCGGCCACGTAGCCGTCCCCGGCACACCTCGTGGCAGCCTCCCTGAGACCCGGGCTGAGTTGACCTGAGGTGGGTGTGGGGTCTCTGCTTCCAGGTTGCCCCAGCAGCCGCTGTTGTCCTACCTAAGAGATGGTTAGGGGACTAGTGGTGTCTTCAGTGGCATCGATCTTTTTTTTTTTTTTTTTGGCAGTACCGGGGATTGAACCCAGGGGCATTCTACCTCAGAGCTCCACCCTCAGCCCTATTTTTTATTCTTTATTTTGAAACAGGGTCTCGCTAAGTTGCGGAGAGCCTCACTAAGTAGCTGAGGCTGGCTGTGAACCTGGATCATCTGGTCTCAGCCTCCCAAATACTGGGATTACAAGCACGCGCCACCGCGACCGGCTGGCATCGTCCTTTTAAGCAGCTCGCATCTCTTGGTCTAAATAGCTTCCTGTGGAGAAGACCTTCAGACTTGCCTGGCTTTCTTTGTGCTTAGGAGGAATAAAAATGAGGCTTGTCTTCAAGTTCAATCTCACTTAACACAGGCCTTAGCGTTCCATAGTTGGGGTCAAAATGTTTAGGTTGAAAATCAAACATTGCTTAGCAGCAGAAGGTGATATTTGTTGGTCATGATGAACATGGTAAAAATTCTAGTGCTTATTTTGTTTTTGGTTTCAAAAAGATCATTTCTTTTTAAAATGTCATAGCAGAAATGCACAGGCTCTGGGGTTGTCCTTTGAGCCTGGAGGAGCTCCGTGGTTTAGAAGGACTTCATCGGTGTGCGGGCTGCACGGCCCATATAGGACGTAGGTGGCCAGTGGACCGAGCAGGGCAGCAGTGAAGGGGAGAGACCAAGGGGCACAGTCATATGAGACACAGCCTCATCAAGCTGGCTGCCCCTGCCTCATTTCAAGGAAGGGGCAATCTTTGGCAATCCCCCACCACATCACCCCTTATGGGTCTGCTTCTCTCAAGAGATCGCGCCCTGCATCTGTCTGGGAGACACTTCCCCTGTCCCCCAAATTCTACCCTCCACACAGGCTTATCTCAGGACCGGCTACAGAGCTAAGGAGCCTCTTTGGTGACTATGTGGAGGGAGGAACATGTCTCCTGTGTCCCGTGAGGTGATAGAGGACCCAAGCCAGGTGGTGGCTGAGCAGAGGGGAGAGGCCACAGAGAAAGGCCTGATGTTTTGGAGAAGTTGTGTTTGACCCATGTCATCTGTGCTCAGAGGACACCAGACATTCCTACTGGGTTTTGTTGAGCTCAACCCACCCTGGAGATTTTTCTTGAGCATCTGCAGTTCGACATGTTTTCTCTGTCTTGGTGTGAAAGTATATCAAGTGAAAAGTTACAGAGCTCAGAGTTTTAAGCATCACCTGGTTCTTCACTACATGACGTGTAACTTGTGGTTTCCCTAGTCACAAAAGGCAGGTGGCCCTGTGATGGGAAGCCTTGGTAGGTTTTTATAGCTCTCTCATACCGGAAGGGTTCTAATGCCCATGACCCCGCCTTCCCTCCCCTAGGCTGGCCAATCAGATGACTCACCTCCATGGACTCAGCTACTAATTTGCCTGGCCAGGTCGCTTACACCTCTGGATGAGAGGCCTGGTCTGAGGTAAGGAGGAAGGCCACAGCAGGACAGGTCCCACCCATTGCTTTGGGACCAACCATGAGGACCACAGAGCTTGCAGCAACTGGAGCCCATTTGAGAATGAATGCCTGTAAACCAAGAAGAGCGGACTAGGAGCCATCGACAAAGAGAGAGAGAGAGAGAGAGAGAGAGAGAGACGTTCCTTCTCCAGTCTCCTTAGGTATGGCCCTGATACATCCACCCCATTGCTTGAAGTAAATTGGGTTTTTATACTTAAAATTATGCCCTTGCAGAAACAGCCCCCATCTGCCTCTCAGATTAGGCTAAGATTTTCCACATGAACCTTTTAGCTTCTGCTTGGATCCATATCAGATCAGCAACCCACTTCCAGGTGAGAATCAGCTTGAATCTTAAAAGGGAAAACACACACACACACACACACACACACACACACACACACACACACACCCTCTGGGCAAAGAGCCCTCTGTCCTGTTAAATAACCCTCCCTCCACTGCCTGATGCAAACCTGCACTATTTTAAGAGACAGTCTGCGTCCAGAGGGCCTAACTTTCTGGGTACAGTGAGTCCTTACCCCACAAGTTGTTAACATAGAGGACCATGGTCAGGTGAAGACAGTGTTTCTTTGGCCTACGCTCTGGTTTCATGTGAGGTTGCGAGCTAGTTACCAAAACTGTTTTCCCTTCCCTGGACACACATTGCATTTCATTTTTATTTTCTACCTCCCTCGCAGGTAGAGGTGGCTGAGTCTTTCCTGGTGGACTATGAGAGGAGTTGTGCATCCTCTTTCCAGGCCAACACCGCCCTTTCCTTCTGCAGAGCTGAGCGGTGATAGCGGCACAGGAGGGGGAAGCCACGCACCCCAGCACAGAGGAGTGTACCTCTGGCATTCAGGAGAGATGCAGCATCAGCGTGGATTTGAGCCATGATACGTTTGGGTCTGTTTGTTGCCACAGCCTCAGTTGCCCACAACTGGCTTGACCAGAGTGGTTATGACCATGTGGCAGGTCAGTGGGGACCGCTGGGATGTTGTTTAAAATGAGGTCCCCAGGTCTGTGTCCTCAAGAGGGTGATTCACAAGCTGGGTATGAGAATCGACTCTTTCTCTCCCCTTAGTCAGTGGTAGTTCAGGTGTCCATCCACAGTCACCCTTCCCTTCTAAAGGAAAGGAGGAAACAAAGATGGTGTGGACTTTGGTGGGAGAAAGTACGTGGTCAGTTATTTACAATTTGGACATACCTTTACAATGGGAACTTCTGGACTGAGGCTTATTTGCTTTTATAGATTACAGCACTCATTTGCTTTTTAAAAAAGAGACTTTCTAAACTCTTTACAGAAAAAAAAACTACTAATGTAGCAGGAACTTAAAAAATAAAAGACCAGACAGTGCAGTTAATAATGAAGAGAAATAAATTCCCCTTACTCATTTGTTCTCGTCCTCAGTCTTACATTCCACAGATGACCATTCTGAATTTTTTGTAAATTTTACTTTTATTTCATAATGATGTGCTGCATATATTCATTTTTATTTCTGGATTAATTAACTTTCAACATTGTTTATATAATGATTGCTATGAAAGAGGAGGATTGAGCTAAACTTCCCTCATGTCTCTTCCCCTTTTGGCTTTGTTAATCCATCATTTTAAGTTTCTCAGTTGGTCATTTTTGGAGAATTAAACAAAACAACTAACTTCTTTTTCCCACTAAAACTACTCCTTGAGCTCCCACTCACTGTGCCTCAGCCTTTAATATGTGCAGCCTCCCCTCTTTTCTCCTACTTCTTAAGTTTGTCATCTGTCCTTTTATTTTACCAAGGTTAAAGCTTTTATATTCTGGTAGGGGTTCCTCAGTGAATTTTGTTTAAAAGTGTATTCCCAGGTTTCAAAATCAATACATACTATTTATCTTCTTATAAACCTGAAAATAATGTTCACTGCAGAAATAAGTACTCTATTTTAATTATATTTTCTTTTCTGAATGTCCAATTAGCTCTGAGCAGCTATTTAAAATGTTCCTGATGCTACGTTACATATTTTTCCTTCTTTTACCCAGCATGAATTCTCATGCTGAGAATTTTTTCTAGGTTCTCAATTATATCATCTTACCATCTTTCTTTCTTTTTTTTAATTTTTCATGGAGACCACCTCCCAGAGCCCTCTGTGCTACACTTTTAGTCTTAATGGTTTGACACCAAGAACCACTATATAACTTTTGCTTTTTATTTTACTTCTCACTTTCCTGGGTTTTATCCATTGACTTTGGGGTCTCAGCTTTTCTAGGTTTATTTGCTTGCTCTATAATTAAAGAACTAACCATCTATTTGTGAGCTAAGCTTTCCATATCATTGTATATCTCACAAAGTTTTTATTCTGCTTTCATGCTCAGGGATAGTCTGACTGGGTATAGAATCAAAGTTTGAAAATAGAACACTGGAATTATGAAGGCATCGCTCTGCTGACTTCTGGCCAAAGTGGAGCTGGTGAAGTCTGGTGTCCATCTGATTCCTTTTCCTTTGTAGGAAACCTACCTACTCCAACCCCTCACTGCGGTCAACATCTTTTCTTTCTTATTAGTGTTCTCATTCCATGATGATGATGTAGCTTATAAAAATGATTATGATTGATACACTTTTGATCTTAAGATGTGTTTTCAGTTTGGTAGAATTATCTTTCATTATTTCATTCCTTTCCTCTTTTTCCTACATACTTTCTTCCTGAAACTCTTATTAGTTAGAAATGAGACTTATTTGATATCACTGTCATGTTTTTCTTTTTCTTGGAAAAAAATCCTCAACCTCACAATCTATTCAACGTCTTGCCTTTTAAAAACCCAACTCACTAAATGCTCCCAATTATCTAGAAATCTTCCTGGGTCTTTGTTCTTTTTTTAATCCTAACTTGTCCTTGTTTTGTGGATACAAAGTTCTTCAGTCCCTCTGAGAATACTAATTAATGTCTACATCTTAGTTTCTCTTATTTTCCTGGAAGTATCTATATGTTTTCTGGAATCATGGTTTCTATTTGTCTCCGTCTTTATTCTTGGCATTGTATGGCAAGATTTCCTCTGGTGGTTCTATTTGCTATATTGAATTACACAATAATCTTTCTGGTAATTCTGGGTCGTCTAATCACATTTCGGAGGAGGATGTAGCAAAGCTGACTGGGATCTCATGGTTTGTTGTCTGGAGGGCTTGTTTCATATTAATTGGGTGGGAGGTCAGCTATTGACTAGAAGAATCCATGCCAGAATTTTAAGGCCTCATTTGGGGTCACTAATATCTGCATAATCGCCTCCTTCTCCCTAGATGGTTCATTTTCATTCTTTGTGGAAACATCCTCAGGTGTTAGTAGAAAAGTGCTGGGGTGGGCTCTTAGAGGTGGTGTTTGTCTGAAACCTGATCCTTTTGCTTTCAGGCCCATGGGCCATTTGTGCCCTCTGTCACCCATGCTGTCTCTGAGGCTGCTGAGCTCTGCTGGGCACACTGGTCCCTTTGTAGCTGATTCTCTCCTGTGCCTTTGAGACTTGATTTGTTCCCGTGTTTCCAGCTACCACTTCTTGATACACTTTTTGTCTTCAACAAAACTTGTTAAAAATCTCTCATTTGCTGCTATACTCTCCGCATGTCTTTTTAATGTTGAGCATTTATAAAACTCTTACCTCCCTCTCAAGAGAGAGAAAAGATGTGCATGCTACCATTTCGAACGGGGGTGCTCCCAACGCTTCCTTTTGTTTTTTAATAATCTCTTTACTTATGCAACATTTGCAGTGTCATTGGTTTCAATTAGAAGTGAAAACTAATGCAAAATGTATCAGCATGAAACTGTGTGTTTATTTTGGAGGAAATTGTCTGACAAGAAATATTGAAGGTCTACTACACCGAATCCCCCCACAAGAAGAACGCTAGTTTTGAGAAAGGGCTTGAGTCTGGGAGACCCGAGCTTAGTGTTGGTGTGCAGGGTCCTCTTAAGAGGGCAGAGGGCCTTTCTATGGCTTCTAGTCATCCTGACCCAAGGATTAGGATTCTTCTGTAGATAACTGGGCTGGGGAAGCAGCTTCACCTTGAATTTGACATGGTAAGGAGCCACACACACAGCTTCAACAGGGTCTGTGACCAAAGCTTGAAGGCCTAGCCTGTTTCCCACCAGACACCTGGCCTGGGGTGTGAGGAAGTGGTGTGCTCATCCTTCTCTGTGCAGTTTTAAGCTGGCCCAAGTGCTGGCTCTCACTCCTCTCTGCTGTATACTCTACCTCCTGAGCCTGACTGGGGACCCAGGCTCTGTCTCTATTTCTGGGCTCCTTGCTCTTCCAGGTCATTATCTCTGGTGTCTGTCATCTTGGGCAGCCACAGCCTGCAGTTTGACCCATTCAACAGACCAGCATGAAGGGTGGGAGTCTCTCCGCTCCTCAGAACACTTTCCAGGTGGGACCAGCAGCTCCCGTGGCCTGCACTTTCTGTCCCAAATGGGTAAGTGGCAGCCCTCCATGCCATGCAGGAGAAGGGAGCCTGCCCTGCTGGAGAGGGCTGCACCAGGAGGCCCAGGTGCACATCTTGTACTGGGTCATATCACCTCCCTTTCCGTATCTGCTCTGGGGTCTGACCATGTTGTTGGGCCCTCCCCCCTCCCTTGGAGTTTCAGTCACTTGGCACAAGTGCAGTATGAACCACGGATTCATCATAGGGAGTCAACAGGAGTCTCAGGTTCTCCCTGGGCATTCTGTCAGATCCGCTGTGTCCTGTGACTGATAACCGGGTGCATCCTCAAGAGGCTGAGTGCCAGGCTCTCCCCGCAACACTGGCAGAGCTTGCTCAGAATCTTTTTTTTTTTTTTTTGCGGTACCAGGGATTGAACCCAGGGGCTTTCTACCTCCGAGCTACACCCCCGGCCCTATTTTTATACTTTATTTTGAAACCGGGTTTCATGAAGTTGCGGAGGGCCTCACTAGGTAGAGAGAGAGAGAGAGAGAGAGAGAGAGAGAGTGCTGAGGCTGGCTGAGAACCCGGATCCTCCGGTCTCCGCCTCCCAAAGTACTGGGATTACAAGCATGCGACACCACGCCCGGCTTTGAATCTTTTATCATTTAGGGAGCAGGGCTTTGATTTTCTAGAGACTCTCCATGATAGAATCTTATCTGTAAAGTAATCAAAATTTAAGAGGCAGTCCATGTCCTAAACTCTGACGGTTTAATGGGAACATTTAGGATACCTACTTGCTGGCTCAAAAAATTTAGTAACTAACTAAAATTCTTCTAAATGTTGCAGGTCTTTGTCATCTTTTAATTAGGTAATGAATATAAATATGTACATAATTTTATGCCTTAAATCATTTAATACTTGTGAAGTTGCTGGTCTAGCAAGAAAAAAAATACAGAGAATTTATGTTAGTGAAATTAATTGTATCAATTTTGCCAAAGCTGGCCAGTACTAGCCATGAGGAACACCTAAGTCTAGAGTCACAGGAAGCGATTCCAATACTGTGAAGCCGACAAGGAAAGTTCTGTGATGTTGGTTTGCAACAATGACCACCATATTTGTCTCTTAAATATCATAAACAGGTCTGCAAGTCCCTAATGTTTAAAAAATAAAAATAAATATATCAAATAAATGTAAATGAAGATAACTAGAAATAAGTGGAATTGGATCAGATAACAGGTGAGTAGAACTCTAAGGACTGCTGTGTTTGAAGCGAGTGCATTTAGTATTAGTTTCATACATCTAATAAAATCATTAGCCAAGTCAATCACATGGAGATGTAAGCGGTCCCAAAAATAATCCCAAAGGAGGTGTCATTGTGAGAGTGATGGGGACCCTGGAGTGACCTCATTGGCCTGAAAATTCTGAAATGGAGAAGAAGAGGGATTGGCAACTGCATTTACGGCTGTCTTGTTTGGAAGTGAGAGTTCATGGAAAGTTTGGGTGGGGGTCAGGTCAGCTGCCTCGCCATCGTCTCTCCTGAGCACTAGATTCAGAAAAAAATGGGGTAAGGTCCATGAAGAGGTAGGGGTAGAGGCCTGAGTCAAGGTGGAGGAGGCAGGTGTGAGCTACCTGGCCTCCTCCCAGATCATAACGATCATAAACCTCATAATGCTGGCCTTCCAGCCTGTTGGTACCATCAGAGATTCCGAAGCTGGGTGTGGTGGCACACACTTGTAATCCCAGTACTTGGGAGGCTGAGACAGGAGGATCGCAGGTTCGCGGCCAGCCTCAGGTACTTTGTGAGGCCCTCCTCAACTTAGTGTGAGACTGTCTCAAAATAAAGAATAAAAATAGGGCTGGGGGTGTGGCTCGGAGGTAGAATGCCCCTGGGTTCAATCCCCAGTCACGCAAAAAAAAAAAAAAAAGAGGGAGAGACTCAGAGGTTGAAAGGGGCCTGTTTCCACAAGGTACCGTCCAACTTTGAGTGTTCTGTCTGCTCTACAGTGTCCCAACCAAAAGGTTGGGCTTGAACACCACCCTCCAGTCACAGGAAAACCACCCTTGACCCAGAGGACCCTTTCCACCTTTGGTCAGCCCTATCACTGTTGACCTCTACCCAATAGGGTTGTCTTCCAAGTGTTCCTAAAAGGGTGAGCCAGGGTGACATGCTAGAGTCATCTGAAGGGGTTTTACTAAGGAAACAGAAAAGCCCCCAAAAGAGGCCAAACACTCTTGCCATGAGACCCTCAATGGCCAAGTGCCTGCTTTGTTTTGAGGAGAAGGTTTCCTTTAAAGAGGAAAGAACTAAGTGCTTGTCAACAAACTAATACTGCTTGACCCAAGATCAAGATGGGCCTGGGACCTTTACAACTAAAGGGCATGGAGCCTCCTCTTAAGATTATACTTAGAAAAGGAGGTCTGTGACATTCAAATGGACGTAGGCCTGTTTTCTGGCAAGGACTCTATTGTTTCATGGCAACACATATCTTCCCCGAGTTACTCTTGCTGATCTAAAATTCTGTTAGGTGCTCTATCTGGGACAGCCATCACCCAAATCCACTGCCTGGGGACCTGAGTTCACCACAATGCCAAGCCTGCTATTGCTCCTGAAGCCAGGGCGTCTGCTCTCAGTGGCCGGCAGGCTTGCTTTAGTCCACTTCACTCTCATTGGGCTGTGATCTGTCTCTGCGCACAGTGACTCTGCCTTGCTCCCTGCTGCAGTGGACTTCGCTGATCGGCCTCACATTGGCTGTTTGAGATTTAAAAATACATCAGAAGCCAGGCATGGTGGTGCAGGCCTGTAATCTTAGCACTTGGGAAGCCGCGGTAGGAGAATCACAGGTTGGAGGCCAACCTCAGCAACTTATGGAGACCCTGCTTCAAAATAAAAAGGGCTGGAGGTGTAGTTCAGAGGTAGAATGCCCCTGGGTTCAATACCCAGAACAAAATAAATAAAATAAAAAATACAAATACAACTGAAGAAGAGGCACTTTCTATTTGAACACAGGAGGCAGCACGGTGGGCTTGAAGGAATGGGTTGGAGGTGTCTCAATTACGATGATCCGGGTTGCTCATTTAACTGAAAATTCTTATTCCCAGGACCTTGGGCACAGAGGGTGACTATGGGGTCACCACTCTCATTAGTTCTGAACACTTGAGGCGAACTCTGGCTGAGACCCTGCTCCACAGTGGGGTATAGCATTGGCCCCAAAGGGTTAACACATGCCACATTCTCTAGAGGTTGAGATGCAGAATGGAGCTTCAGGGAGAGAGCCTGGGGATCTGCCGAGTGATGTGCAGGGGAGGCTCAGTCGTGGAAAGCAGAGGGCTTTCCGGGTTGTGTGCACTCCGGGTTTTGTTGTGACTAGCCTCAAAACACATCGGGGTCTTGTTCTTTGTGCTAATAAAAAAGATCATTAGGTGACTAAGCAGCTCACCAACCAAGGTCAAGACCTTTTCATTGAGGACCTTAATTCATTGTCATTCAGCGGAGCTGACTATAGCCAATTCCCATGCATGAGAACAAACCCTGGATCGAGTGCACGCTGAGGACATCCCGTGTGCCCGGCACTGTGTGACACACTTGAATGGAAGGGAGCCCGTGACCTCTGGAGTCGGCCTGCCGGGAAGATCCCCGGACAGCGCCAGTACCACAGGCCCGGCTCTCAGTGGAGAGACATGGCGCCCAGAGCAGAAGATGTCTGTTTTTTCTGATAGTTTCAGTGTGAGGGTCTTATTTTACACTATTGTAAATTTGCAAGAACAGCAGTTCCGGTGGCCACACAGGGGAAGGAAGGCGGCTCACAGCCGGGAGCTTCCTGAGAGCCGGTGGGGTCCTGGGCGAGGCTCCGGGTCACAGCAGCCTGAAGCTTGGACTAGCCATGGCTGCCACCCAGCCTTCCTCTGCTGCAGGCACCTCGTTAGTATCTCCTGCCCCCCAAATAACCTCCCTCGGGTCTTGCTTCCCTCCCCAGGAGCCACTCTGGTGTTTCCCTTCCCTGCTCGGCCTCTGTGCTTTCCTTCCTCGTCGTCTCCTCTCCCTCCTGGCCCCATGGCAGCGGGGCTCCCACCCCATCACAGTGCTGGAACCCTAAAGAATGCTGAGGGCCACTAACAGACCGTGGGTGCACTTGTGGGGGACCGAGAGCATGTGCCTGTCGCACCCGCCCTTCCATGCTGAGCTGGGTCTTTGGGGAGCCTCCTCTACCCTCCCAGACCCTGTCCTCCCTTCCTCCGGCCCCCTACTTCTCCCTGGGGCCCACACACAGACTCCTCCACTTCTTAATTCTCCTTTGGTTCAAATATGCTTGACTCCTAATGAGCAATGTTGAAGGCCTGGAACCACGCTTCCGAAGAACAAATGCTCATCCTGTGCTCACCCTGTCCAGAGGCCGGACGGTGTCATGAACTTCCCAAAGCTTCCGCAGCGGAGGCAACAGTCAAACATTTCCTTCTTCCCCACAGAATCTGAGAAATAACTGGCCCGGCTGATCCCCTTCCCAGGAGGCCCACACGAGGGCCTCCATGTTAATTGCATTTAACCTACCGCAATCCCGCGCTTTTTTCTTTATACAATAACTAATATGTAAACTATGATTGCATTGGAAATTACTTTCACTTAAATTCTATTATTGAGGCCCAGCACGTGAGAGAGCTATAACCCATTTCATTAAAAGATGAATCACGCCGGGCCTGGGACGGGCCGGTTCTTTCTGTGTGAGCCGCGTTGGCAAATGGGCCATGCTGGGGGCCGATGTTGAGGCATGCTGACAGGGACAACGGTGAGCACATAATTAGATGGGAAATGCAATTCTGGCTTGACAGCGGAGGAAAGTAGAACTTTTAAACTGTAATAATAAAAATGTTCCTACCTAGAAAGCTTACTTGTGTAATCAGGCCCTTGCCTGTGAAAGTCCACACTGCTCTGGCCTGCCGTTTGGTTTTTGTTTTTCTTCTGGAGGGGTTTTGACACATGTCTGCTCAAGTTCATTAATGTTCTCATCTCAATGGACTCATTTGACAGCACAGCAAGGACAGAGGTCAGTGCTGGGTGCTAACTCGTCAGGGTTAGCCCTGCTCAGAGCGGGTGCCTGAGTGCTAACGAGCCGGGAGAAGGGCCAACTCTTCTGTTTCTTTTACTACTCCCTCCCCACCCCCTGTCCTGTGGGAACTGAACCCAGGGGTGCTCTATACACTCTATACCCAGCCCTTTTTAAAAATTTATTTATTTATTTATTTATTTATTTATTTGTTTATATTTACTTATTTTGGTATTGGGGTTAAACCCAGGGGTGTTCTACCTCTGAGCTACACCTTCAGCCCTTTTTAATTTTTTAAAAATTTATTTATTTATTTATTTATTTATTTATTTATTTATTTGCGGTACCGGGGATTGAACGCAGGGGCGTTCTACCTCCGCGCTACACCCCGGCCCTATTTTTTATACTTTAGTTTGAAACCGGGTCTCATGAAGTTGCGGAGGGCCTCACTAAGGAGAGAGAGAGAGAGAGAGAGAGAGAGAGAGAGAGAGAATGCTGAGGCTGGCCGCGAACCCGGATCCTCCGGTCTCCGCCTCCCAAAGTACTGGGATTACAAGTGTGCGCCACCACGCCCAGCTTCCAGCCCTATTTTTTATTCTTTATTTTGAAACAGGTTCTCACTTAGTTGCAGAGGGCCTCACTCAGCAGATGAGGTTAGCCGAGAACCCGGATCCTCCTGTCTCAGCCTCCCAAGTACTGGGATTACAAGCGAGTGCCACCATGCCCGGCTAAATTTTTTTTTTTTTTGAAACAGGGTCTTCCTAAGTTGTTGAGGCTGGCCTCAAACCTGTTAACCTTCTGTCTCAGCCTTCCAAGTACTGGGATTACAGGCATATGCCAATCATGCCTGCCTTATTTAGTTTTACTTTGAGACAGGATTGCACTGTCTCTCAGGCTGCCTCAAATCTGATTCTTCTGCCTCAGCGTCCAAAGTACTGGGATTACCATGGCCGATTTTTTATTTCATTTCCTATAGTGGCATCCACTGACTTATTCCTGACAGTGGAATTGAGCAGCAGAAAGGAGATCGGCTCAGAGGTGATGGCGGGCCAGGTGCCAGGAGACTAGGGCAGATAGGGACAGCCTGGCACAATCTGCCATGTGGGTGACGAGGACTCCTTTACCCCCCCCCCGCCCCACCCTGCTCTGCAAGCACAGCCCGCGAAGATCTCCTCTGGTCTCAGGCAGCTCTCCCCATGGCTGACCAGGCTTCCACGGGGAAGAGACTTGCAAGGGTTTCTGGGGAAAAGGCCCAGCATTCAGGTGGTGTGGAGCCCCTGACTCAGGGTCTGGCCCACCGAGTCCCCAGGCATGGGGTGCCCTTAAGCTCCCTGGTCTTGTCTCCTGGAACAGGTGCTCTGACTTCCATGTAGCCATGGTGGGGTCGCCTCCTTCTGGGCTTTTGAAGATTCGAGGCCGGCAAGTGGGGACCTGTGGGAGGGCCTGAGTCATGTCAGACTCTAGTCTTGGTCTTGCAGCTCCTTCTGCCACAGGGCCCGTTCATGTCTCTCCATCACGGAGTCTTGACGCCCAGGTTGGGAAGCTTCTGTCTTGCCTGACCCAGCCTGTGTGGCGGGCTGTGCAGCTGAGATTCAGGTCGGACGCCCAGCCGTGCCTGGGAGCTGTCCCTCGAGCTGAGGGTGGCTGAAGAGACCTATTTGACCAGTGGCCCATGGCGTGCCAGCTCCTGGGCTCCTGTGTGCAAACACGTGAAGTGTGTGTGTGTGTGGGGGGGCAGCATGAGTGGCACCTCCCTTACGAAGCCCCTCTCGATTATTCCCAGCCTGGATAGTTTGTCCTCCTCAGAGGTGCTCCAAGTCTTTGTACACTTACTCCATACCCAATAAGACCTGGTTTGTTCATTTTCCCTGGGATACCTGTGTCTGATCTCTTAGATGGCAAGCGTGGGGCCTGGCTGGCTCACACAGCCCTCCGGCCCTGCACCTTTCCCTTTAAATATTGCACATGAAGAGCTGAACATATTTGGACCAATGCGGAACTAAAAGGGACGACGGAGACGTGTGGGCATGGTGGGTGGCCAGGACTTCGGCTCCCCACGAAGCAGCTTTGGACTCCTGGTGAGTCACTTCATCTCTCTGTCCAGTTTCCTTCTCTGCAGAGGACACGGTAGCCCTGGGCGCTCAGGGTCCTTGCAGGAATGTCCTGATCTACCATCCTAAAAGTGCCAAGATGTCAGACATGCATGAGCTGCTTGGGAATCATCAGTGTCCTTGACTTAAGAGAATGTGGCCCGTGGCCTGGGGCCCTGGACAGCAGCGGACAGCTGTTTGTACCATGTGAGGTGCCTAGGGGAAGCTGGCTGCTGTCCCTGTCCACACCCTGGAAGGGTCCGTGTTGCTAAGTCCCTCTCTGGGGGCCTGTCTCACAGGGTCGGCTGAGAACTGACCCAGTTGTAACACAGCCCCCCTTTCTGGAAGGCACTAGAACCCTCCTAGGAATACAGGCGATGGAGGCAGGCTCCCTTGGCTGGTGAGGAGAGGACCAAAAAGGGCAGTGTGTGTTGGTTTTAGGGTTATTCCCAGGCTATGGGAAGACACTCCATGTTGAAGGCCCGCTTGACTATGAGATCTATGCGTCTCAATCCTTCTTATTAACCCTTTTGGTTACAGATGGGGAAACTGAGGCTCACAAGGAGGAGCCTGAAGTCTAGCAGGAAGCTGGTGGGAGGTGAGGTCAGTGTGTAGGCCTGAGTCACCAGCTGTCTTGTCCCTGGGGCACACATTGCAGAGGGCATGGCTATGCTGGAAGACACTCTTTCTGAAGGAACGGGGACTGAGGGAGTGCAGAGGGCTGGGTGCACACAGGACTCTCAGCGCTCACAGCCCCGTGATCTTGGGACATCAACTCCCTAGTCTGGATCACAGAAGTATAGTTTTTACTTCCTTCTTTATTGGTAAAATGAAAGTATTGGAATGACTATGATGCTTTACATTTAAAAGACTCGTGAGTTTCTATGAGTGATATTTGTAAAGAATGAGTCTGGATTGTGATGGCGTAGGTACGTGCACCCGAATCTTAAGACCCAGGCTTCTCTGGCCTGGGTCTTGGGACCCATCTGATGGCTTCTCCTGTCTCTTGGGCATGGAAGCTGCTCTCTGAAGCTCAGAGAGATACCTGGTATCACTGGGCAGGCCTGGTAGGCTCAGCCCAGGTCTGTGACCCACAGACACCTCTCCTAGAGGGTTCTACACACTCACTCACTCCCTTTCTTCCTTTCTTCCTTCTTCCTTTTCTCATCTCGTTCTTATTAAGGACAGTTCTGAAACCTGTGGGAAATGCTTAAGTTCACCCTCTTCCCATTTTCTCATTTTTGCCTAGATCCGTCAGTGCCCTGCCAGGCCCCAGAACCAGAGTTTCAGAGGCAGAACCATGGCTCCTATAGAGATGGTGAGACAGAGACAGGAGAAAGAGCCCCTCCTTCTGGAATCTTCCCCTTCTCCAATTTGGCAGGTTCCAGACACATGGACTCCTACCTTGCATCCCCACTGGAGAAGGACGCCGGAGTGTGGCGGGAGTGGACGCCTTCTAATCAGATCGTTCAGCCTGTCGGGGAAGGGGCGCCTCCGGTCCCTCAGCTCACCTGGCAACGTGAATAGAGCCCGTGTTCCTCGCATCCCAGCATAACACAAGCTCTCTTGAACTTGGGTTGGAAATGAAATGCTGCAGCCCGTCAGTCCTCTTCGAGAGAGCTCTTGAGATGTGATCAAAGGGCAGCCGAGGCCCTGCACGCCTGGGAAGGACCCCTGCGCTCACCCACTTTGACCCTACGCCTCCCTTGCTCCCAGAGCGCCCACACAGCAATTACTTATTACAATCGAGTGTGCTCAGTCGTGCCTGGGGGAAGGGCCTCAAAACAGAGGAGCCAAAAATAGCATCTCTTAAAGAAACCAGAAGCTGAATTCTCCTGATTTGAATTAAAAATTATAGTCAAGGTTTGAATTGTTTTTTCTAAACATATAGGGACAGATAGACAACCGAGAAAGGATCAAGAACCCTGGAAAGGTTCCAGAGTGACCTTGGCCCAGCCACCAATGCAGGTGGCCAAGCAGCAGCTCTGGCCTGGGGCGAGTGACCCTTGGTGGGCCCAGAAGGGCCAGGAACCCCCATCTGTGCAGAGAGGCAGGGATGGGCCAGCCCCACATTCCACGGCTCCACCATGCCTCACCTGGGTGCAGACCTGGAGCGTCACCTTCCAGGCGTTTCTCTTTCCAAGGCATCCAAGCTCCCCAGAGAGCCTCTAGCTAGGACTCTCCCTCTCCCGATCCTGCCTGAGGGTCTCACACTTGCCTCCTGCTGCCAGAGATCCGAGCTCTGCCTGCCACGACCCTCATCTCTCTTACTTTTCTTGCCCACTCTGCCCATCTCCCTATTCTCAGAAGCATTTCCCAGTCCTCTGTCTCTGTGCTGGGGGGCTACACTCAGTGACCCTGTGAGCCCCTGTGGATAGCCTTCTACCCTCACCTTTGACCAGAAGATCTTTGACTCCCCCAAGTGTAGAGTGGGCACAAGTGAACCTCAGTCTGTGCCTGCCTGTTGACATTTACAGGGTACCCACTTATTCTTTGAGTGGGGGCTTCTGTGTCTAGCCCTTTGCCTATGTCTGACACTGGGGACAAGTGGCCAAGCATGTTACCTGGTCAGTCTTCCACAGAGAGCTCCCAGTTGGGGCCACCAGCTGGGGGAACCCACTGCTGAGACCTGCAACCCTGGGCCATTGCACGAGGGGCACTGTCCCTGCTGGGAGTCTCAGAGGGGTGCCCACTACAGTCTGAGGGGCCACATTTCCATGCAGCGATGAATACTTACTAGGCCAGGGTTCTCATCTGCAGAAGCAACATATTCTTTATTCTCTGCAAAAGTGGCTAAGAGCTAGTTGTCCTGATACTGTTTTTTTCCCTTTGGTCAAACCATGCAAAAAATAAATAAATAAATAAAATAAACCCACAGCGGAGCAACTTCCACTTCAGATCAGTTTCTCCTCTTCTACCATGGTCTATTTATTTTTATTGGTTTGTTTCTCATTAAATCCTTCAATTACTCTGCAGTGTAAAATGGTGAAATTATTGGCATGTGCCACCTTCATCATGTATCTGAGTTTGCTTATTACACTTGTAGAAAATGCCTGAATGGTATTTGCTTCTGTTGTGGATTGAGACAGAGTTAATAAATATTATTTGGTGTTTTTTTTTCTTTCCCTGAGAAGCACTGCTTTTCTTGATTGTTTTTTACAGTTGGATTGGGAATATTGATTTATTCACCACTGTTACAATAATTGTATACAAGGAACAAAAAAATGTGGAGGTAACATTTCATCAGCTCCAGCAGATTAATTAGTTGTAGTAGATTAGGCACAGTGTTACAGAGAGGATTTGCATTTAGAGGAAGAAAAAGTTTCTTCTTTTTCTTTCTTTCTCTCTTTTTTTTTTTCACATCTTAAAAAAAGCCAAAGAATTAATAGAGCTGTTTACCCTAAGCTGCTCAGTCATTAGTCCATCAGGGTTTCCAGATGAGCCTGAAGGACAAAAGCGCACAAAAATGTGGGGTGAAATTATTGGAGAAAGGGCTAAGAGAAATAAGAATAGTATAGCGATGCCCTCTTAAAGTAGACATGTAAGAAAATTAAGAGAATTTGAATATGCAAATATTCAAACAAAATTTCCTGCCAGGGACTTAACTGAGGGTTTCTGTTCCAGGAATCTTTGTGTGTTTTTACAATCAAGCCCCATGCTGCACCCTAGTTACACTATAGTTTCTTTTGCACTTATTCTCCTAAAATGTAAAATGGCTTGAAGATGAGAATAGTCACTTTCTTTCTTAGTAGGGCCATGTGACAGGAAATCTACTAAGTCCTCTAAATGTGAATATCATAGAGCCCTCCTCCCGCACAGAGCTGGGCACCACTGAGATAGGCACACTGAAGGCTGAGCATTGTCCGTGTTCACTGATCCAAGCTGAACCCATTGAACAAGACACAGGGCTTCCCAAAGCGGAACTGAGGTGCTGAAGGATCCGCACGCCTCCCTCCTCCTGGCCGTCCCAGGACCCCTGCGTGCTGCCCGGCCCTGCGTCGCTGACAGTGGGGTTCCTCTGTTTCGAAGCTGGAGCCTGTTTCTCATCTGAGATACAATGGAGAAGTCTGGCAAAGGCAGCTGTCAGAGGAGATGAGGGGAAGGCTCAGGGAAGGGACCTGCAAAGACAGAGAGGTGGGAGGGAGCAGAGAAAAGTGAAAGAGGACGGGCCAGACTGTGTGGCTACAGAGAGAGGGACAACAGTCACAGGGGACACCTCTACCCCAAGAATAAAACTCAAAGTCCTCCGAGGGAAGAACTGGGGGGATCTGTAGGAAAATCAGACACAGTCCCAGGTCTTGGACTGTGGACTGGCATGGGACGTGGGGTGCAGGGGTGGTTAGCTCAGCATCCGGACACCGCCATTTCCAGGGCCAATACTCCTGTCATTTGGTACAGCTCACCTGGGACCTTGGCCAGGGCGGGGACGTCCAGTGGCCTCGATTACACAGCAGCCCGCACTTGTCAAACCGCCATGGTTATTTCAGCCTGTTTTTCTAGCCAGAGTCTGTCTTCAATATCAGAACACAACATCCGAGTGTCTGGCTTACTCTTTTTTTTTTTTTTCTGCATGCATGTAGTTTTATTGGTTTTTATTTTTATTTAGCCTCACATGGAACATGTGATGAAGATACTTTATTTTACTGTTAATCACATTTCTTAATTTTTCAGCTTTATTGAGGTACAATTGACAAATGGAATTGTATATGTTTAAGGGATACAATGTGATGGTTTTATGTAAGTATACACCATAAGCGAGGACCACAATCAAGTTAATACATCTGTCACCTCGTGTAGTTACCTTCTCATTGTTTTGGAGGGAAAGCTTGAGGTCTCCCCTCTGGGCAAATTTCAAGAACACAGCACAGTGCTGGTAACCGCAGAGCCCAGGCTAAACATTAGATCCTCAGAACTTACCTGTAAGCCGGGCGTGGTGGCGCACGCTTGTAATCCCAGTACTTTGGGAGGCGGAGACAGGAGGATCCAGGTTCGCGGCCAGCCTCAGCTCTCTCTGTCTCTCTGTCTCTCTGTCTCTCTCTCTAGTGAGGCCCTCTGCAACTTCGTGAGACCGGGTTTCAAAATAAAGTATAAAAAATAGGGCCGGGGGCGTAGCGCGGAGGTAGAACGCCCCTGCGTTCAATCCCCGGTACCGCAAAAAAAAAAAAAAAAAAAAAGAACTTACCTGTAACTGAGAGTTTGTACCCTTCCACCAGCGTTGTCTATTTCTCCACCCTCAACCTGGCAACTTCCCTCTGATCTCTGTGAGTTCGATTTTTTTTTTTTTTGGATTTCACACATAAGGGATTCTATAGATTTCTTTTTCTCGTGGTGCTAGGGATTGAACCCAGAGTCATTCTACCTCCAAGTAGCACCCCAGCCCTATTTTTTTTCTGGTACCGGGATTGAACCCAGGGGTGTTCTACCTCTGAGCTACACCCCCGGCCCTATTTTTTATACTTTATTTTGAAACCGGGTCTCATGAAGTTGTGGAGGGCCTCACTAAGTAGGTGAGGCTGGCCGCGAGCCCAGATCCTCTGGTCTCAGCCTCCCAAGTACTGGGATTACAAGCGTGCGCCACCATGCCCGGCTTCTATTTTATTTTTATTTGGAAACAAGGTCTCACTAAGTTGCTGAGAGCCTCGATAAATTGCTGAGGCTGGCTGTGAACCTGTGATCCTCCTGGCTCAGCATCCTGAGTACTAGGGTTACAGGTGTACACCACCATGCTCAGCTATAGATTTTTTAAAAATAAAGTTATAGAGAGTTTAATGGTTTTATACAGGTAAGTTTGAAAAAGTGATCCTCTTTCTTATTGCCAAATTCCTTAATAAATGGACTGACAGGTACATGGCTTGTCCCCACCCCGTGTGACCCTGTCCAGTACAGATATTATTGGTTTACAACTTACCCTTTATTCTTGAGCTTCTCAGTGTCACCGTGGTTTTAGTTATTATCACTAGAATCCAGTTGCTATGACATGTGAACTCTAGTGCCATCCCATTTTATTTTAATTTTTAGCATCTGTGTTTGAGGTGTACAACGTGATGTTTTGATATACAGATGCGTGATGCAATGATTACTAAGGTCAAGCACGTGTGTGGTGAGGACGCCTAAAATTTAAAAACACGGTTGAGAGTTGGAGTGGTTCCAGGTAGACTTCAAAACTTTCTGTCTTTGCTCGCTGTGTCAGTGGCTGGACTCAGGAGTGTGGATGTCATACACCCCTGGGGCTGTGCATATTCCGTGGTACAGCTGGTCTCTTACCACAAGCCACGTGAGCTGCTGGGGGCTCCTGTCTTAGTCCAGCCAGCCCATTCAGGCCCCAATGGCAGGAGGACACGTGGCCTTTTGCTGAGCAAGCCCATTTTGAAGGTACCTATTGAGGGGAGAGAACTTTGAGTTTTAAACATGGCCGCTCAATATGGCTTCCGTATTGAATCAATTGGTCATTTTGAAGTTGTCTTCTAGTTCTGAACTATATAGCTTTCCCAAACATATTATACTGAAAATATCCAAACCCCACAGCAAACTTTAGATTTGAGAACCCCATCCACCCCATCTCTATCTATCACTTTGCCTCATGGCCTTGGGCATGTGCTTTCTGAACCATTTAAATGAAGTTGTAACTATCATGTCACTTTACCCCCTAATATTTGAGCATGATCTCTCCTGAGAGCAAGGACGCTTTCTCTCATTTGCACAATACCCCTGCCTGACTCAAAAAATGTGACACTGATACAATAGTTTCTAATACCCAGTTTATGTTCAGGTTTCTCCAGTTACCCCAATAATGTGATTTATTTATTTATTTCTATTTATTTATTGGTACTGAAGATTGAAATCAGGGACATTTTATCTCTGAGCTACATCCCCAGACTATTCTTTTTTGAAACAAGGTCTTGTTAAATTGCTGAAGACTTTGCTAAGTTTCTGAGGCTGGCCTTGAACATGTGATCCTCCTGTCTCAGCCTCCCAAGTACTGGGATTAGAGACATGCACCACCATGCCCAGCTAAATAATGTGATTTATAGAACACCTCTTCCTCCTGATCTAATGAAAAATAACATAGCAAATTTGATTGTTGTATAATTCCTAAAGAAATAAACATTTTATGACTTTGGATTATATAGTAAAAGTAGCTAATGTTTAATTGGTGCTTCCGATTTGGGGATCAGCTAATGCTTAGATAGGATGCGCTTGTCCTGCATGTTTCCCACTTGACACTAGTTTGGGGCAGCTTCATGTGAGCTCATGAAGTCTGCATGGAGGGGAAGGGTCCAGTTATCATGCAAACTTGGTTCCGATTCTCCCTTGGTATATGGATCCCAGGGTGCACTACATTATCTCATTCCCCTCTTGGAGAGCTGAACATGATCATACCAAAGGTGCAGCCAAGCGAGGCAGGAAAGAACCTCTTGAGCTTTGCGCAGCCTGCCTTCCCAGGCTCATCCATAGTGGACCCCCAATCACAGCATACCTAGCTAAAGAAGCATTGCTGCTGAATGAATGGATTCCTAGTGCGGGGCTGGGCTGAAGTCCATCTTGGAGTCCTTCCTCATCGCTCTGCTGGGCTGATGATTAAGAGGACTAACCCTGAGATTTTTTCCCCATTCAGCCCAAAGCTCCCCATGCATTGGATGCCGGACATGCCAAGGGTTAACAGTGGATGCCAGACGTCCTCTCAGGAACAGCCTTTCTTCTTTGGGACTGTATGTACTCTCCAGAGTGTGGGGCCTGGGACTGAGTCCTGTCTCCTGGTACTGGGAATAGTGCAGATGGGAGACTTAACCGGGGCAATCTGACCTTGGGCTCAATGCTAGTAACTGTTGTGGATTTATTCTTGTACATGTGCCCAGAAATTTACAGAATGCTCATGTAGAGCAGAATACAGAATCAAACAAATTCCACTGCTGGAAACATGGTCTCTCTTCCACCAGGAAGATCCTTCTAGTGCATCTCATTTCTTGATGTCAGTTGACTTCCTTCCTCTCTGTCATATATTTGCATGCATAAAACACTTAGTCTTTCCTTTACATTCAGGTTCAGAGCAATGGACCATCCACTGTGTCGCTGTGAGGAAGAGAAGTTTGGGGGGCAGGAGGAAGGAGGTAGGCTCTGTTGGACAGGGTTGGGGGACACCAGCTTCACCATAGGAAAGGGCTGACAGCAGGTGCTTGTCACCAGGGCTCCGGGTGGCTACCACCTTTGCCGCCATCCTGATCTTGAACAAATAACTTGCTTCTTAGAGTCTCAACCCTTCATAGAGAGAGAACAGTACCTTCTCCATGTGCAGAAATTTCAGTATCTGTGCACCGGTCTTAGCACTGTAGTGAGCGGGGTGCCTGGAGGAGGCTGGGAAACGGAGCTGCAGGGTACAGCAGGCTGGCCTGGGCTTTGCAGACCCTGGTCCTGGGAGGTGGGTGTCTCTGGCTGACCCTCCTCCACTCTGGATGAGTGTTTGGAAAGGTTTGGAAAGACTGGCTTGAGGGCCCGCCTCCCGATGAGTGTCTAAAGATTCTGTGAAGGCGTGTGAGGACAGGGCTGACACTTCCATGGGTGGGTCTTCCTGGGAGAACACCAGCCATGATTCTGGGCACATGGACCATCCCGCTGCCACTGAAGAATGGCTCATGGCTCCCGACAGTTGTCGCGGTGGGCCCGCCTGGTGTCTCAGCTACAGTCCCAACCCGGGCACATTCGGTTTTCATAAGAAAGTTCTGAACCATCTCAGAGCTTAACATTTTTTGGATTTAGAGCTTTCTTCTGGACAATGGAATGAGGCATTCCCAAACATCTTCCCAATTCTTTGGGTGAAATGAACAGATGCTGATTAAAGCATTCTTTGCTGACATGTCGTGTCAACGGCGTACCCCCTCTGCCTCTCTGCAGAGACACACAAAATAATTCCAGATCTCCTTGAACAGAGGGAATCTCGGCTTCGCTTGGGATCAGGCGTCTGGAAAGCACACTGCCTTTCTCTCCTCCTGCACCACACAGGGAGCCTCACATGAGCCTGGCCTCTAGATGCTTCTCTGTTCAATGTCGCGCCCAACATGGCAGCCACCAATCATCAGCGACGACTCTGTTGATCCATCCATCAGTCACCAATACTCATTTGGTGCCCTATAGGTTCGGAGCCTGGACCTAGACCTTAGAAGGGTGTTCCTATATTAATTCACTGGGTAAGGGGCTCTTCTGGGTGCGGTGGGGAGGGATGGGAAGGACCTATTACCACATCTCTGTCTGTCTGCCAGTATCTGCTACATCATGGTCTTCCATCCTGGCTCCACCACTTGGTAACTGTGATTTTTAACTACGATTTTTCTTTTTCTCTAATTCTTGGCCTTCCCGTGTGTGAAACGGGAGGAAGACTGTCCTTAGGAAGAAGCCTTTATTGGTCTAAATGAAGCCAGGCGACATCCCTGCTCACTGGCAGAACAAGTGCCTGTTCCTTCCCCTGAGCAGCTAGGGGAGGAGGATGCCCTTCCTGTGGGCCCTGGGTCCAGCAGTGCCAGAGTGGGGAGGCCTCTCAGGCGCAGGGCCCCAGCCTGGTGCAAAGATGCCAGTTGTGGAGATGGAGAGCCCAGCCCAGGTGCCCATCCATCACCCAAATTGGCCCGGGCACAGCAGCTCCTAGCAGCCACTGTCTCCGTGTGGGCTGAGCCCATTGTCTTTACTCTTGTGGAAGATACACTGCCAATCTGAGTCCCTGGGCTCCTGGTAGGCATCCCACTTTCCAGGATGGTTCTCGGGGGGGGGGTCCTCTTGTCAGTGGGGAGGGGCTACCAGGAAGATCCTTGATGGAGAAGAACTGGCCTTCAAAGCTTCTTAGCGTCTCAGTGCTCAGGCCCAGCGTGTGGGTGGTGACATAGCGGGAAGGAGGGACAAGGCCAGGCCAGGTGGAGGACTCTTGACTTGGTCTAGCCGGGCTGGAGCTGCGCATAGGAACTGCCCGGCTGGGGATGCAAGGTTCTCAGAAACCGCTCGGAGGGGCCACGCCAAAAGGGATGGAATTTTGAATTTCCTGCCAGGTTTTAGAGCATCAGTTAATTTCCTTCTCTTACTAAAGAGTCTGAATTCAGAGTCTTTGCTGGCCTCGAGCAGGTGATCGATGGTCTAATGGGGAACTTCACAGCACATTTCTGATGAAGCAAAACCCATTTCTGGCTGAGCCAGATGGGGACTGGCGGGAGGAAGCGCAGAGAATAAATGCCGGGAAGTAGCCCTGCTACAATCGCCTTCTGCCCGTAATTGATCATCTGCTTCATTGAGGAAAAGGAAATTAACACCCAGGATGTGGTTTTCCTAAGAAAACCCACGCTTTCCCCATCAGGTGCCTCAGTGTGCGGGTCAGCGGGCCCAGGACCCTGCTCAGCTGGGCTAAGACGTGACATTTAATGAACTTCTAAGAAAATAGCTGGGTGCCTGCAGGCCCCTCACAGTCTCCCAGGTCCCCCTTCTTTCTTCCTCAGAGAATCTGGTCTGTTCCAGAGACACCTCAGCACCTGTATCCCCCACGATGGACCACGAGAAAGCTTCTGCCCAGCTAGGACTCCAAAACCAGACTCCCTTTGGAAACTTCTGAATCCACAGCCCTGCCCTAACCTTTGTGCGCACCTCCATGTGCAAACACAGACTCAATTGTTAAAAATGCACATGTGTACTGACATGACTCTTTAGATTTCTTGATAGATGCTTCTGGACCGGCCATCCGAGGCCTCTGTGTGTGTGTGTGTGTGTGTGTGTGTGTGTGTGTGTGTGTTAGTTATAACTTCTCTGAACGCTTGTTCAGTGCACCTGCTGACCTGCTGGCTGACCCGTGCTGTGTAGGTGAGACTGGGGGGCTCAGGGAACGCTCCTGCCAGGAGTTAGATAAATGACTGATAAATAGCTGAATCCTGCTGGCAAATATCTGAGGATGTCTACCTCACCCGAATTCCTAGTGACGCAGTAAGTGGCCAAGGAGGTCAGCACTGTGGGAGAAGCTGCAGGGTTCATGGGGGGCTGACAGCTTGGAACCCCATCATAAGCAGTGTGTGCTTGCTCCTCGCAGTGGCCCTGAGTGGGGTGTCACCGGTCGCTGTTTCAGAGACATAGGCTGGGGGAGCAGCCGGTTCTGAGTCACACGGCCTGTCCCGGAGCTCCGTGAGCTGTCCCTTCCTTACCTGGGACATGTGGACAACATGTGGCCTCGCCCACAGTAGAATAGAATAAGACCTGGTGCGGAGCAGGAGGGGATGCACAGAGCTGTTGTTGCTGTTCCCTTTCTGACAGGGGATGCAGGATTGTCACCAGAGCTGGGCTGGTCCAAATGACCCTACTCAAGCTTTCCCTATTCCCGGGCAGACAGTCACAGGTGGCACAGAAGGCCAGAGAGCAGGTGGTAGAGGTGGGAGATGATGCTGCAGGGCTGTGTGGTACCCAGTGAGAAATCAACTTTGATCCCGGCGTCCTCTTAGTCTCCCTGTCCTATGTGTGTGGCGGGAGTTCCGAAAGCGCCCATTGGCTGTGCTGTTTCTGTTGACACCAGGGCTGCTCACAGGGGTCTGGGCTGAGGCTGAAGCCCAGGGGCTCGGTGGGGTCATGCATGCTGGCCTGTCCCAAGAAGTGGCACACTTTACTAAATCGTCTGAGAAAAATTTAGAAAAGTTGAGTCTCATCAACCAGATGCAAAGACTCTGTAGGTTTGGAAGCCCGAGTTTAAACATGGTAGCGACACCCCAGGATGCCTCCAGACATAGGAGAGACCTGGCTGCAGAGCCGGGTCCCCTGCAGCCAGGAGAGCAGTTTGTGGTGACCACTCTGACCCTGGGCCCCATGGATGTATCCACTGTCTTTCCTTTGGATTTAGGTTACATTTGGAATCCAGTTTGTTAACAGCTTCAAGTTCCTGTTTCCTGGAGATGGAAGGAAAAATGAGGCTTCTAAAAATTGCTTAAACCCAAGGGAAGAACCCAAGGGCAGTAGCATGGGTTGGGAGAGGATGATCAGGCACCGGCAACACCACACTCCACCCCACATTATGAGAAGGGTGCTGAGTGCAGCCGGGGGTTTTGGATAGCCGTGCAGAGAGAAAGTGTGCATTCAGCAGAACCCGGCCATGCTGCCGCCGAAGAGTTTTAAATGTCTTTTCCCTCATAACTAGATTATTCAGTACAATGTCATTTGGCGCCGCTGACATTTTCTTTAAAGTCATAAAGGCCTGCATAGTAATAAAAGGGCTCGGAATAAAATTAGGAATATCATGTATAAATTATCTTTAACCTTAGCTTCATTTGGACTGTGACTTTTTAGACCTGATCAATTTTCATGAAACTATCCACATAAAACGGTGAAAAAATATTTGATCCCTGGCTCTCGTAAAGGCGGTGGGAACAAGGCTGCTCCGTTACCTCTACCTAATGGCGTTGTTGGTGTCAGTCTCTGTGGGCGACGCGGCAAAGCAGGGGATCATTTTGAAATTTAATGTAATTTCCCAGAGCATTGTTAGGAAAAACATCGCCGCTGACATGCATATTTTTATATAAGTGCCGCGTAGCCAAGGACATTCGGCAACTTACTAAATTTTCTGCTTAGTTGGAAAAGCGCTCATTCACACGACTTGAGTGCTTCCCCCGGCTTTGCAAGACTAAATGGTCGGGCACAGTTGTGGCCCTTTCTCCTTCTTTCATTACGTGCATCACAAGGTTCCCTGCACGCACAGAAGGGGAGCCTGGGTGTCGGCTGTGTGGGCCCGGAAGCATGGCCAGCCACCCTCCAACCTGTCCTGGGGTGGAACACCCAGCCTGGCTGGCCCTTCTGGACAAGCAGAGAGTGTGGCAGGCATTCATGGGAGATTTGGAGCCCCGACAGGGACTCTTTAAGCCCTATTAGCTCCTGGAGCACAGCTGGCTAATGCGCTTCCTCAACTCCGGGTTGAAAACACCAGCTCAAAGCGGTAGGAGCCTCCCCCGAGCCCACAGAAAGAAGCGATTTCATGATTAATTCCTAAATTTCTGCAGGGTGAATTGGCCCTTCCAGGACCCTTTCTCAGTGCTCCAGAATTTCCGCGGAGTCCTTGCTCAGCTCTCCTGGGCCAGCCTCATTCACAAGCTTCCTCTGTACAAACAGGAGCTCATGGCGATCCCAGACTCCAGAGGTAAAATCCCGACAGCCCCTCCACCCTCCGAGGCTGCAGCCTGCACATGACCAGGCGCCAGCCCCTGTAGACCCCAGGCCCATCCTCCCCGGTGCGGCCCTGACTGGAGCGAGGAGTCTGAGGTCAGTGGGTACAAAGTGAATGGAATATTGGCCATTACTCCTCTCATAATCCGGACATTACATTTATAGACCTTTCCTCTAGACGGCTCCCAAAGGGCATTTGCAAATTTAACAAACTGTGGCCGAGAAGTCCAGCAACCTCTCAGGTGAACAATCGTAATTGCTGAACCATGTAACCTCCCAAGCCCCGCACACGACGCCGGAGCCCAAGTTCAAAGCGGGGTCTTCCATCAGCCAAGAGGATGAGTGCACGCGGTGCTCCTTCCGAGGGACCGGGCCATCAGGTGCAGCCTTGTTGCTGTGACCAGCCGGCCCCTTAGCTTATTATGAAGCCACCAACCTGATTACCTGTGACATGAAAACAGAATGCAGGAAGCACCCCGCCCAGCTCAGCACGCGCTTGCTCGCCCTGCCTGGCCTGGGAGCTCTGTCCCGCACTGAAGGCTCTCTGGGATGCCCGGTGCAGCTGGACTTGGGGTGTGCCTCTCCTGCAGCATGTGCTGGGGTGCAGCCTTCCCTCCCTGGTTGCAGGCCACTGTTTAGCATGACTGGTGACTCATCTGCTAGCCGGAGCTGGCCTGTACAGGGAAACCTGTTTTCCTTCCCAGACAAGCCAAAGTACTTGGAGAGACTTTTCTACACCCTCCATGCTGGAAAGCCCCGTGGGAGGAGGGGGCTGCGAGATGGCTGGAAGAATTTATGGAGATTCCTCTGCCACCACTAGTCCCCACCTACCTGGTTTGGATTATATATAGCTGGGAATTTCCCCCAAGACTCCCACTCAATCAACAGGATTCCAAGCAGAATTCCCCATGGGGCTCCTTATCAAAGGGCACCCCACTCTAGTTCCAGCAGCTCACCCACTCTTAGTGGCTGAGGACACCCAGACACCTTGCACCAATCTACAGTGAAGGGCAGGCCCCAGGCTTCCCCTCCCCACTCTGCTGTCCCTGGGCATAGGTGTCATGGTCACCACACCCCAGCCCCTGTCCCCTCCTGACGCTGAGGTGCAGGGGCCAATCCCTGGACTGAGGCCCTAGAGGAAGTCAGATACAGTACCCAGGTCAGGGCCAAGCCGGGACCAGGGCTGCCTGCATGGCCCATCCCTGAGGAGCCACTAGACTCAGGCCACCATCCCAACAGCTCCCTCTAGCCGGACCCACAGCCCGGCAGAAGGTGGTGGGACCTGGGCGCGGGCCCTTACAACTCCTTTCTGTCCAGTTTAGGAAACCTAGGCCAGAGGGGATCTGATTTCCAAGGACATGGAGCAGGTTGTGATGATGATGGGGTGGGGGCCAGTGCAGGGGTTCGCGCACCAGGGAGCAGGGGTTCGACATGATTCTTAAGGCAGGAGGGGCGTGGGGTGCTGGGAGAGGGCTGCACCCCATAGTTGCAAATGCTCATGGCACATGCACCCCTCTAGTTAGGGCTTCTCCAATCTCACCAGAAAGGCAGACATGCTCACTGCGGCGGGCCTCCTCTCCTCTGCTCTGAGCAGCTGATCTCTCTTCAGCTCCTCTGAGCAGAGATTGTGAGAGGGATGCCCAGAGATGTAGTTCCCAGGGCTCCACCAGGGTCCCTCACTGCCTCTGATCAGAGGACCCACACCCTCGCCTGTAAAGTGGGAATACCTTTAACCTGAGATGGTGCACCCATCAGAGCACCGCTGGCTGCTTGGGGGTACGAGAGCTACCTTTCCTTGGTCCCGGTCCCTCTGCTTTCCACACACACGCATTGCTTGATTCATAGCAGTTCTCTGTTTGACAAATGAATCTGACCTTGAGGGCCCAGTGGGGACAGGGGCCGCACAGGGTCAGCCTTACCTGCCCATGCCCTGTCCTGGCAGGTGGGGTGTGGATGGCTGGGCGGCTGGGCAGCTGGAAGACTCCCTGTGAGTGGTGATGGCCCTTCAACGGGCAGCTCAGGCTTGGAGTTGGCAGGCCCTGAGACAGTGCTAACAGAGCCTGCAGCTGGCTCCAAGGGGTGCTGGCCCCTCCCCCACTACACAAGAGCTGGGGAGCGAGCTGGGTGGTGGCGTGGGTTCTGGATTTAATTGTCCTCGAAATTGCTACATTCTGGGTAGGCATTTCCCTAGATTTGGGCTGCCTTGAAAAGGGGACCCCACAACTGCACATCATGGTGATTAATAAAAGATGTGGGCCCCCCACAAGACCCCACCCCCACCCTGCAGACCCTTCGGGCACGTCTGATGCAGAGAGGAGGCCATGGACGGTGCGAGCTGCCTGCTCTGGGGTCTGAGCTCTTTCTTCTCTCCCTGGCCCAATGTCAGCCCTCACTGCAGGTCAGGACTCTCTAGGAACCAGGAGAGCTGGCCCGGGAGTGCCGCCATCAGTGGGCCAGCACAGCCGGTGGGGCCTTTGCCCCAGAGCCCTTGCTACCAGGCTGCAGCATGCTCCTCCAGGACCCTCCACCAGCTCTGGGTAGCCAGCCCCCGGAGGGCTCAGTGCCCAGAGGTTGCCAGCTGTGCAGGGGAACAGTGCGGTTGAGCGGAGGGATAAGGACTGGCTTCGCTGTCCTTGGTGGTGTCTTGGTTCATTTTCTGTTACTATAACAGAATAACACAGCTTGGGTGCTTTATACAGAAAATGTGTTTATTTGGCTCATGGTTCTGGAGGTTGGGAGTCCAAGGGCCTGGTACTGACATCTGCTGGGTCATAACATGGCAGAAAGGATCACATGGCAAGAGGACCGGAGCCCACACTGCAGAGAGAGCTTGCTTTTATAAAAGGTCACTCCCGAGACAGCTAACCCACTCCCTGAGAACAGCCTTCATCCATTTGCGAGGCTGGCACCCTCTGGATCTCTTACTAGTCCCCACCTCCCACCTCTTCCTCACTGGGAATTGGGGTTCAACACAGGAACGTTGCAGGGACACATGCAAATGCAGCAGTGGTCAAGGCTCTGGACGCAGGGCCTGTGAGCCAACTCTGCTCCTGATACGACACCCCATGACCTCTGACCTCCATGCTCCTCTCTCTGACTGCAGCTCCTCCTTCTCCTAATTGGGAGCCTGAGGTAGGGCTGCCCCTCTATATAGGAGATCTGCCAGCAGGACAGGAGAGGCCCCTGGACTTGGCAGGTGATGGAGGAGGAGGTGGAGGCACGTGACACACCCACGCTACCGGCTGGACCCCGAGCCTTTGTTCTCCTGGCAGTGGCTGTGTCTGTGGTTGCTAATTTGATTGGAGGCCAACAGCTGCCATCTCTCTCCAATCCAGCCTTCTCCATTCCTCCTTTAGCTCATGCGGGCACTCATGAACACTCCCTGCGTGTGGGTGCACACGAGCCAGCCCCTTCCAGGGGTTCTGGAGAGAGTCACCACCCACGTGAACTCAGGCTGTGTGCAAGTGGGTCAGTGTCCAAGGCTCAAGTTGGAGCAATGGGGAAGGCAGGGTCAGGGAAAAGTTGGCATTGAACGAGACTAGAAGGCTGCATAGAGTTAGCATGGCAACTTGGGGGCCGGTGAGGACGGCGTAGCTAGGGGCTCGTGGGTGCAGTCTAGTGTGGGAGCATCCTCTGCCGGGTTCTGCACTCCTCTCCCTTCCTTCAGCAGCTCCCTCCCCCTCGTCACATTGCATGGCCTTCTGAAGCTTTGTGTGTGATCTCTGAGTGGACTTCCCTAGCCCTGTCTTCTCTCTGGTGGCAGATGCCATTTAGGCAGCCTCCTCCCCATGGCAGGAGCCTGTGGAGGCAAGCACAGGCCTGCTTTTGACAGAGAGCTGGCCTTCTACTTATTTGTGTGTCTGTCCCTAGACTCTGCATCTACTTATTCCCCATCCTCATCCAGAAAAGGCCACCCACTCGGCATGCAATAAATGCTTGCAAAGTGTGATAATCTGCGTATAGAATGTGCTATACATTGCTAGTGACAAATCTTGCTGCATATCACAAATACCCATGTTGCTGAGCCGGGCATGGTGGCGCACACCTGTAATCTCAGTACTTGGGAGGCTGAGACCAGAGGATCCGGGTTCGCGGCCAGCCTCAGCTACTTAGTGAGGCCCTCCACAACTTAGTGAGACCCTGTTTCAAAATAAAGGCCCTCCACAACTTAGTGAGACCCTGTTTCAAAATAAAGAATTAAAAATAGGGATGGGGGTGTAGCCCTGAGGTAGAATGCCCCTGTGGTTCTTTTTTCTTATTTATTTATTTGTGGTACTGGGGATTGAACTCAGGGGCGTTCTACCTCTGAGCTACACCCCCAGCACTACTTTATTTTTTAATTTTGAAACAGGGCCTCACTAAGTTGCAAAGGGCCTCCTCACTAAGCTGCTGGCCGCAAACCTGTGATCCTCCTGTCTCGGCTTCCCAAGTACTGGGATGACAGCAGTGCGCCACCACGCCTGGCTCCTGTGGTGCTTTTAAAAAATGCAGAAGTCCTGGCCGTGTCCTCAACCCCAGGCTGAGACTTAATGCTGTTTTTTTGAGAAGGTTGTGCTCACTTGGTGTAGAAAATGTCCCAGTTGCTGTGACCCGGCTGCTTCTCTGAAATGGGACCAGTCCTCTCAGGAAGGAGGGCCCACTGTGTGAGCACATATGAAAAGTGGACTTCTCCCCAGAGCCTCCGTGCTAAACGCCAGTCATTGGCCAATGATTTTTCTGGGAGACGTAGTGACATCATCAATAATGATGGTGTTATAGCAAAGAAATAAAAGCCATGTTAATTTCAAGGTCCATTAAAACTCCAGTTTTGTTTTTTTTTTTAAATCAATATTTTCTGGAACATAAATGGGAAAAAAACTGGTAGTAGTCGAAATTCTATTTCAAGCTTTTTAGTGTATGACCAGCAAGGGATGAAAATATTGGCCAAAAAAAAAAACCAAAATAAGACCTGTGTTTCCAACAATCTCTCTCTAAAATGCCGTGTTTGGATAGAGGTTATTTAAAATAACCAGGGAAGCAAATTCATGTCTCAGGCATTGGATTTTGATGAACATCAACTTTGACCAAAGGAAGTGTCTAACATCATAGAACATGCTAGCAAATCAAAAGATGTTTCCTCTGGGGTATACCCTGGTGGAGGCAGGGCCCTTGCCCCACTGCCCTGTTTGAGTTTGCTGTTTTTCAATAACACCTTCTTGAGTGGGTAGGAAAATCCACAAGGGGCCAGAGAAAACCAGCATGGCATCCCAAGGCTTTCTGTCTTTGTAGATGAGAACTGTTGTCAAACTTTTAATCTGTTTGAAGTGCTTTATGGCACCCCTCTGTTGGTTGGCTGTTGAAGGGCTTCCTTGTGTAATGGCAGGCCACGCAGCCTCATGGGGTCACATCCACAATGGTGGTTATTTTTCCTGGGCAGAGCACTTGACCATGGATGTGGTCAAGGAAGGGGCCTCTCATGCCCAGCCTTGGGCAGGCCAGCTGTCTCCAAAAAGCTATTGGACCCCAGATGGGCTGATTCTCCCTTGGGGGGCAGCTTGCCCTAAAGCCCCAGAGACTATGCAAGCGGTCAGTCAGGGCTAGGTCAGGTCTCGGTATTGGCAAACCCAGGAAACATTCATTTCTTTGTCTTGCCACCACCCTAAGAGTCAAGAGTGTGACTCAAAACACCTCCTGACAAAACAAAACAAACTCTTCGGCATCACCCCGATTTCCTTCCTTTTTGGAGTAGAAACAAGGCACCCTTAAATAAATCTCAATCCAACTTTGGTATTTGGCAACTTAAATAATTTTGAGATTGATTCCTAAGTATGTCTTACTAGAGGCTATGTTGTGTCAGTGGAAGGAAGAAATGACAGTGGCCGCAGGGTCGCTTTGGGCAGGACTGGCTAGGCACGGGCTCGCTGCAGGCCAGTGGTGTCCAGGCACCAGCAGTCTTTCCCCGGATGATTCCAGGACCTCACCCTCCTCTGATAGGCTTCCTCCCATCAGACACAGGTGTGCTTCATCCAAACCAGGCCAGCACTTCTCAGAGCAGATTACACTTTGGCCCAGAGACTCAGCTCCACACATCTGACTCCGGAAGACTAGACCGAGGTTCCATTTCACTTCATGCCAAACAAGAAGCACTGGTGTATCTTCTGGGCCAAGCGTCCTTGCCACATGCCATGGGAGGTCCTCATAGGCCCAAATGTGTGCAGGCTGAGCTGGCCCATGTTCTCGGGCTACGGGAGATCTGGCTTCATGGGCAGCTCTTGTCTTTCCTTGGAAAAGTTCCCCAGCTGAGATGGTAATTCTTCTAGCAGCGCACTGCTAAGCCCTGACTTTCTTTTCTCTGAAAGGGATGCTGGTTCCAGACCCACAGTCATTCCTGGCGTGAGATCTGGTAGAAACAGGCTGGCTCTCCATTGGGTCTTCCCTGCCTTTTCCACCAGCACCAGTTTTGCCCTCCTCTTCCACTGACCATCCCTGTGGCCAAGTCCCTCTGCAGAGGCCCAGGCTCCTCTTTCTGTCTCCTCTTTTATTGCCTCTTTATACGGCATCTGCAGAGGTCAGAGCTCCAAAGCTCTGGTGGGTTGCCCACACATCTTTTCAATCAGAAGAATTTGATTTGGTTTTCTTTGGAATTTTGCATTTGTCACCATCAGTTTCGACAGCTGAGCATCCAAAGCAAAGGGCTGGGCTGTGTCAGGCTGACGCTGGAGATGGGGGACACAGACGATGCTAATTGATCCAATCCCTCACCCACTCTTCCAAGGCCAAGGAGAGCCAAGCTCCCCTGCTTTCTTATGTTTCCTTTAAGACTTGCCTTAGAAATTTGGGGGTGGGGGAGGGAAATTTTTAGCAATGCTTAAGTTTTGAAGAGCAGATGTTTTTTGAACAATTCCCTCCAAATGGTAATCCTGAACTTTGATAATTAGCTGCAGATGATAAGATTCAACATGAGAGACTGGTATATTTTGCTATCCTTGAATTTCAGTGAGTCCTAATCTTGGCACTTCCCTGGACTTGGATTGCTTCTGAAGTCAGTGGGGCCACCAAAAAAGCAAAGGGTGGGGGGAGACAAAAAAGATAAAAAGAAAAGACCAATTTTCAAAGCTGCTCTCTGTCCGTGTCCACGGGACACAAACCAAAGTTTAGAGAGAAAATAAGTGGTGTGTGTGGGCGTGGACAGGATTTTCTTAATCTGGGAAACTGGTTTCAGGCCCATGAAACATTTCATCAAACGCTAATGTGAAACCGATGTGCTCATCAATATTTATGAGCAGTTCTCTGACTGAATCCTCCTGCGTGCACTCCCTCCCTACACTTATCAGTGCCATTGAATAGCAGGCAAAGGAAAACAGTCGGACCAAATAATATGGTATGGGCTGGAAGTGTTATTTTTTTCTTCATATTTTTGTAAACATGCTTTCTCTCTTCATTTTAGCTGTTTATTTTTTCACTTGAACTCTTTGCCTTTCCCATTCAAACCTGGAGACACTTGCCAAGTACTTATCATCCACACTGTATTCTGTCCCCTTCAAGAAAAGGGACAGGGGGAGACATAAAGACACCAGGTTCCCTGGGCCTTCTCTAATGTCACAACCGCCTGCACAAAGGGTCCCATGATGGTGGGATGAATTATAGAAGAGGAAACTTTGGTTCTCAAGTCAGTAAACTCTCCTGCTAACTGGCAGCGCCAGTTCTGGTCTTGGGTTGGTGGACATCAGAACCCCAATCCTAACCCCAGGCTCCTGCTGGTTCGTGGCAGGACTGTGGCAGTCGCAGTAGCCCAGCCTGCTGGAGTACATGGGACCTGTCGCTCTCTCTCCCTTCCAGCCCATGGGAACCGGAAACCCCCAGAGTGTCTCCCACTGCCCAGTAATAAAGGGGTCATTTGGGCATCTACCCTGGAGATCCTGCATCCCCAGCTGGCAGGGCGAGGTTGAGTCTGAGAGACACCTGTGCTGTGTGTTGTCTGTCCTCTCTGAAGCCCAGCTGCTCTGCCCTCCCAGGGCTGCCCTCTGGGGCTCTGGCAGGGCTGAACCTGGCCAGATACCCTGCCCTGCGGCTCGAGTGCCTCGGGTGGAGGATTCCTGGCATCAAGGATGGAGTCAGATGTCTGTTTCCTGAGCATGGCTGCAGGACATCCTCCTACCTGAGGAGACCTTGCCCCCGCATGTTTTGCACTATCTCCACGATCTCAGAACTTTTGAACTTGCTTTTATAAACTGAGGGTAGAAAAACAGCCCAGCCAAACCTGAGGCTCATTACTCATAGAGACTAATTTTTAAATATACAATTCTAGCATACATTTACATATAAAGAAGGATCTTGGTTGGAAAAAAACCCTGTTATCATAACATTGTGGTTGTCATACAAAACCACAGGAGGCACATATGCAAAAGTTATGGTTGCTCGGCAACCATAATTGCCCAGTTTAATGCCTAAGCAGATAGACCAATGGTTGGAATAAGCGTGGGGAAGGTCCCATGTCTCCCACCGCCAGAGTGAGCAGGCAATGGCTCAGCCCTCCCAGACAACACGCGAGGGGGATCACTGTTGAAGAGATGAGAAGAGGTTCTGGACTTTCCTACTCCGCACCTCACTTGTAGCGGTTGTCTGTGCTCCAGGTCGGAGTGCTCCGTCCTGCCCGCCCTGGCCATGGCACCTGTGTGAACTTGGCAGCTTTAGTGGCATTGCCATGTAGGGCTGTGCTGTGCCCCAGGTGCAGGATGGGGGCTGGGACTTGCAGACGGCTTCATGGCATGCCTGGCCGAAGGAACTGAGAAGGTTTCCAGGACAATGTGGCTAGGGCAAGGCCAGGGGAGTGGCCTTCATTCTCCATGGGGAACACACTCTGGGAAGCAGGGATAGCAGCACCAGCAAATGACCCAGGAGGAAGAAGAGGGAGCCCAATGTTTATCCCATGGTCCTCCCTGAATGTCCTTCCTCTCAGAGGTCCTCAGTGGGTCCTTATGGCTTTGGAGACAAAAACTGAACAATGCTCAGTACTTTGAGCAGCTACTCCTGAGATTGGGCTCTATCAGACAAGGGGACATGGGTACTGTTCATGAGTATGTTTTTCCCTATAAGCTGATACCCTTGCCCTGCCCTCTGGGATGCAGTATCTCCAAGGAAGATGCTCAAATGACCACTTTATTACCGGGCAGAGAGAGAGAGTCTCGGGGGTTTATGGCCCCTGTGGGCTGAAGGAGAGAGGGAGGGTGCATCCCATGTGCTTCACACAGGCCAAGCCACTAAGATCACCACAGTCCTGCCACACACTAGCGGGAGCCTGGGGGCTAGGGTGGAGCTCCGACATCCTCCAAACCAAGACTAGAGCTGGCTCTGCCAGAGAAGGAGAGTTACCGACACTCTAGGAACCCCGGTTTCCTTTTCTATTCTTGAACATCTCCTACTACATATCTAGCACAGTGTACAAAGAATGGGGCAATGAAGATGCAAAGAAAAGCCTTTGCCTGGACACGCTTACAGACACTCACACACATCTACAACCTGATCAGTCATCCATGAGAGAGTTCATTGTAAATTCCATCCTTGAATTTCTAAAGGGTTTTCTCCCAAAGGAGTACTACACGAGACGTACGGTTTCACCTTGAAGAATATTCATCAACAGCCTCAAGGCTGTCTTTTCTGTGGCTGGCATGGTGACCAGTGCTGTGGTCTGTGTTTGTTGTGACATTTTCTCACCTCTTGCTTCTTTGTCTCAGAGTCCCTTGCTCTTGGGAGGGACAGCAATCCTGGGCTTTGTCTCATCCTCATAAGTACAGATGGATGAGGAGAAATGGACTGAGTTGTGCCACTTAATGCGCCATGGTGCACTGTAGCAGCACCGTCTTCCCAAGGGCTCCAGGTGGGGGTACAGGTGACTAGGAGGCCGCTGTTCTTGCCAACTGTGTGGCTTTGGGAGTGGGTGGGGGAGCTCCAGAAGGTATGCGTTGGAGAGGAATTAGTGAGGTGTCACCAGAGGATGGCTTCGGTAGTGGAAACTTTATTCATTATGGGTGGACCCGCTTTAAGATTCAGCCCAATCGCTGACCGTCAGGCTGAGTGATTTGCTCCTTTCTTGATTTTACTAAACCACTCTGTTCATAAGGGTGTGCTACAGAGCCTCTCACACTACCATACAGTGGATGTGCTTCTAGGTTGAAAACAACGTGTAATTTTAGAAAAATCCAAAAGGGTGAAAAGAAATAAGTGAAAATCACCGACTATTGCATTTTTAGTCTTCAGAAATAACTACTATAAATACGCTGATTCTCGCCTATATGTATTCGTAATATGTATATGTAATATGTGTTTGTAATATTTTAAATTTAAAACTCGTCTTTCTTTTTCATTACACAGTAAAGCCTTTTTTAACAGCACAGACCTTGCCTTTGTATACATGCTCAGTAAATATTATGTTAAAGGAATGATACCCCGCATGAATATTATGTTCAAGAAATGAGCAAAGCGCCCATTAGTTTTTATCAGTGATCTTCACTCTTTCAGCTGAGGTTACCAGTGCGTCAGCTTTAGAAAAATGCACAGAGCTAGGGTGTCCATCAGGCATCACGCATTGAAATGCTTCTCATAATCGGTGATAAGCATTATCTAAATAGTGTGTGCTTAGCTCACTGGACACATTACTTTCCTTCTTTTATGTCAGTGAGACTTAGTATGCAGCCCTAGTTGAGGTCTACTTATCAGCAGTGCTGCTCTGTCACCCAATGGAATGGTTACATTTATTATGAAAACATTGTTCAACTTTATCACAAGTTAAAATTCATGTATATTTCCGCCCAGAGGGTGCAAGCAGAAAAGCGTACTGTTTTCCCTATCACAACTTTGTCTCTGTGTAGGACTTGATTTTGATAATTGCATCTTTTCAACACCATCCCTGGCCCTGGGAACCTGAGTTTCTCAAATTCTTACTTGGAATGAAGTGGAATTCAAATAAAAAGATACATCAACAGCTTTGCAAGCATCTTAGCTGCAATCTGATGAGGAATGCCACAAAACCATTGGTCTAACATGTTCTCTTTACATGCGTTTTTTTAGGGGTAGGACAAACATAAGTGTAGTAAATGTGTCTGGGTTAGTGGATCCCACAGTAGTCGATTGCAATTTTCAGATCTTGAATCTCCTTTTCAAATCGGCACTCATCATAGACAGAAATGATCTCAAACCCTAGATCTCTCACTTTTGTACTCCACAAAGCCATGCAGTATGAGCAAGGCTGGTTTCTTGGCATTCTCTGAGATCCAGGGTCACTTTCTATTTTTTATCACATCTGCCCAGGACACTGGTGGGCATCTGTGCTCGCTCCTCTCCCCTGACTCCTTCTGACTTCCTTCTTCTGGCTGATATCTGAGGCTCACCTGCTCTGGCCCTAGGCTCTCCCTCCCCTGCCCCAGGCTGCAGGAGTGGGCAGACATCACTCCACTCTCAGGGAGTGAGGTACCTCCCTTTGGACTCAGGCTGGCTACAGAGGAGCTGCTGCCTCTGCTCCGTCTCTTTTTGGTAAATTAGAATACCGAGGAGTCCAATCTATAGGACTCTTACAGACCAGTGAGGAACTTCTGCCTTTCACAAAAGAAAACTGCAGCCCATTGATTCACTCATGAACATTTACTGAGTACGCACTGGGTGCTAAGACTAACTCCAAAATCTGTCTGGATAAATGAAATAAAATAATCTGTGGATGGGAGTTGGGGATTGAAACTATTCATTGGGGTACTTTTGAGGAGCCCATTGCAAACACTTCCTCTTGCATAAGCCACCTTACCTTCCTTTGTTTTCGTAGACAATACTGATGGCCATGGAGGACACAGGGCTGTCCATCCCTAAAACGATACCTTCTCCTTCCCTCTGCGTGTGGACCTGTTCCTGACTGCCCAGTTTCCATGGCCAGCTGCCTTGAGAAATAACCTCCCAATCTCCGGTGCACCAAATATGTCATACTCAGGGAAGAGATGAGTCATTTAAATACATTGTCTTCTTCCCAGGTTTTTACATTTTCATGTTGCTTTTGCAAAATGCAAAAAGAGCCGGAAGGTAGGTAAAAAGTGCATAGGTTGCATTGAATTCAAATACGTCCCGCAGCTATGGTTCAAAGCGAGGACTCTCTGGGTTGGGAGAGAAAATAAAAGGAAACTTATGAGATAATGCTTGAGACAGATCGTCAATAGTATGTGGAAAGGCCACTCCACTTGATCAGCTGGGCCGTTTGGAGCAGAATTTTGATTAAAGAAGACATTCCGGGCAGGGCTGCTGCGGACAGGCCGTCTGTACAACTCATTGCTCAAAATGAGTAAATGCGAGTCTTGGGGTCTGAGGCTGGGAAGGAAGTCGAGCTGTCAGGGGAGGGCGGGGAGGCGCTTTCTCCCTGTTAGACCAGCTCGCTGGCTTTTCTAGACCAGCACACTGGAAGTGATCAACCAAGCCCTAACTCCATAAAGCCTCTCACCAGTTGCATGGTATGAGGAAGGCTGGAATTCTAGACGGAGCCGTCTTCCCTCCATTGCCCTGGGCGGATGCCTGATGGCTGATGGCAGGATGTTTCCCAGTGCCCTGGATCCTGGGTGTGCCATGACTGTGTAGCTGGCTATACTCCACAAATGCCTCCCATTGCCCTTCAACCCCAAACACAGCCAACTAAAGAATTCCTACGGAAGAAATGCTTATAAACATACGAGTCAGAAAAGAGAAAAGTGGCTTTTGAAGCCACCTTATAGAAACTTCTAGAAAGAAAATATCCTAGGGTCTATGATTAGGAAAGACTAACTGATGGGATTTCATTCTCCCTTTGACCTATCACACTCTGGAGAAGGGATGCTGCATCAGTGCTGGACCCACAGAGGTGTACATGGAGCCAGGGTCACCTGTGATGAGGACCGCTTCGACCCCAGACCTCACGCTGGCCATCCTGGACGCTCCGGCTGGCCCCAGGCCCAGGTGTCTCCCTTGCTCCTCACTGTCTTCTCTAGGAAGGTGGACATTTCAAGGATCATCTAAAGAGATATCCTGAGAAATCTTAATATTTGAGAGACACTGCCGGGCCAGCCTGATTGGGCCACAGACTGGATGTGGCCTGGTTTATGGCTTTCTGCCTGGGAAGAACGGTTACATCTGCAAACAAACGTTGTTGGAGTGGCATCTAATTGGTGCAGGAGGGGCAACTCTGCTGTGGTCATTACGGGCCCCTTTGATTTACAACCCACACGCTGTGTTTTGATGGCCAGTTTGGCTGAACTACTTACCATGGCCATCAGTACCAGGAGGCTCTTCCTGGGTGTGGCTGTGTTGGTGGGGGTCAGGGTCGGGCACTGCCCTTCCATGGCCCCTGCCTTGCCGCCCCAGGTCTATCTTCTCGATCTTCTATACTCCACAATTCCTATCAGGCCTGGCCTGCTCCTCATTCCTGGCCCTGTTGAGTGGCAAGTCAGAAATCGGTGACTGTTCTACTCTAGAGGTACTAAGCAATAACTACCTTGAGCCCTCCCCCCATACCTCTTGGAGAATCCCCCTAAGGGCTCAGGGCTGTGGGATTCTAGGAGATGCTCCGGTGAACAGGAACACTTTCAACATGGCACTGCTAGGGCTCGCCAAGACCCTGAAGATGCTGGAGCTCACGAGGACGGGGCACAGCAGGTCTTGGTTCATATCTATCCACACAGCTCTTGGCCCAGTGTTTGATGGGCTTGGTGCATTTGACTTAGAACCCTGCTTGGTGTTTTAGAACAGGCTTTCGGTGAAAACTTGCTGGTGCTGGATTTTCATGAAATGACTTTCCAAAGAACAGGGTGCATGTGTGGATTCTTGCTAAAATGAGCTCTCTCTGCAAGAGAAGCAATTCTGTCTTGGGTTATGGGCACCTGGGCGATGCGTGTGAGCCCCTGATTACTTCAGTGGCCAAACCTCAGGAGCGCACCCCTTTGTTAATGAACATGGGTGTAGGCTGCTGGAGCCCGGGGGGCAGCACTGGGAGTGTCTCCTCTAGGTGCAATCCAGGGCCCACCCCTACTGCAGTGTCCACAACAGGCAGACCCCAATGGGGTTGCTGGGAAGGAAGGCGAGAGGCAGCCACTTCTGGGGCTGGGAAGGGAAATTAGGACAATTTATTATTTCCCTGTTGCACTGAGTAAATAGAGTTCAAGATAAATTATTGGTGCCGGCGGCCTGCTGGATGCAAAGCCCGTGAGTGGAAGCAGACTTTAATGAACATATGCTGGCCTGCCCTCCCTTCTCACTTCAGGTCTGCTATTAACTTTCTATGCACTCGGGAACCTTTGGCTCTTGGCCTAAATAATAGGAGAATAATTAGAATAATTACTGGAGAAGGCCAGGTCAGATACACAAGGATCTTCTCTTAACAGCTTGGTTAGCTTCATTTTTTTTTAAAGAAATTCTTAGAACTAACTCAATACTAATCTTTTGCATCTAGAATATTTATTTTGCATAAAATAAAACCATTGCTTTGTACCATGAGCAGTCATTCAAAATAGACCATTGTAGCAAGGAATGGCTTCTTTGCCCCTTCAAATGGGGATGGAATTTTCATGCTGGTTAGGGGACTTTGTGTTTAGGGTTTTTTCTTGGGCCTCCATGGAGGAATCCGGAAGATGGAGTTCAGATGAATTCATGATGAGCTCATGAGGGGCCGTGGCCACTTTCTTTGTCCTTCACTTGTTTGTTCTTAAAGGGGTAAAGCAAGAAAAACTCAGATCTAGCTGGATGCCCTTCATAAAGCCAGTGACCAACGGGTGGAGAAAAGGGGTGCAGGTGGCAATTCTCAGGGTGGGAATTCATCACTGTAGCCAAAGCCCCTTCCCTGGGGTCTGGCTTCAGCCCCATCCGTGGTTGAGCAACATGGACACTCCCCTAACTCCACATGAACTAGTGATTTCGGCTCAGTTTCCTGGCCACGGCCAAAGCCCCTAGCATTCTGGCGCAGCGCTCCTTCCTGAGCCCCACTGCTGCACTGTGTAGGGCCGGATCTTAGCAGTGGGGGCTGGGCTCCAGTCCTGGGTTGTGTGGTCTGAGATCCTGGGCAACTCTGTTTCCCCTGTTTGTGAAATGGGAATGAGCCCCACCTCCCCCAGGGTTACAGGAGTTGATGTATTTAGCAGAGAGCTTGGCATGGAATGAGGGACAAATCATGTTAGCGTATTGTTCTGATGTCATTTCTACAGGTCACAACCCTTAAATGAGACAAAACAAAATAAAGTGTGAAGAGGACACACACCTGCGTGCCTCACCTGGGCGAGACCCTGGTCTCACGCTGCGTCTGTCCTAAAGGCACATGCATACCCGAGTCCCGGGTCTTGTCTATTTCCTCCCAGCCCATGTTTAAATGTCTGGATACAACTCTGTTGATAGCAGCGGTGAGGGGGGAGTGGCTGCAAGTGCCTTTTTTCCTTTAAAACTGGGTGCAAGCCTGTGTCCCGGGAGGATGCTGCAGACGGGCCCTGCTGCATTTGCATCCAAAAGCAAAGCCACAGAGGAGGGGCAGCAGCATCAGGAGAATCTGCCCACTTGTCAGGCACACTGAGGGTAGGTGTTCAGGGCCGGAGCTCGCAGGATAGAGGCAGAGAAACATGCACCATGTTGGCTGTGCTGGGTCTCCATGTTCTGTGACTGAGGGCCACCCCAGGCCCAGGTGTCTCAGAAGCATTCCTGAGATGATGCTGGGGCTTGGGAGAACAGCCATACCTACAGATGGTGCTACCCCAGGGCTGGGGGTGATCCTTGCAGAGAGAGCTCCCCTTCGATGCCCCAACATCAGGTGGAAGGGTACGGCGGCTCCCCTGCGCTCTCAGGAGTGAGTGGTGGCTAATACAACCTGCCTCCGCACAGCCAGGCAGCTGTCCAGCACGTCACCGCAGTTCTTAAATATTCCTCCTCCTCGTTTTTCGATAATTAATACTATGCATCAATAATGCCAAGCGTCAAACCTGACTCTACTATAAACTTGACAGACTCCCACAGGCTCGCCGTGAGTTTGTGTCTACACTGAAATCTCAGGACTCTGGCACGGCACTACGCCCAGGATGACGACGAGGCATTGCGTTAGCTCAATTGCAGATTAGCTCTTTTCTTCCACCTTGCCGCATGGCTGGAGAAAGAGGAAGCAGATAACATTGCGAGCCCCACAGCTCCGGACAGACTGCTCCCCTCCTGTACCACCAAGACACCGATTCATGTTCAAGGTTAATCAAATGATGGGTTAGAGTCTGAAATCTTCCCGTGCAGGAGTTCCCCCAAATTCCTCTTCGAGCCCTGCTTACTCATGCGGATGGCACTCCGACTCCAGAATCCTGGCATACCGACCGCCCTGCACCTCCCCGCGCGAGAGCTCCTAAATGAGAACTTATTACCAACCTGTCATTCTCCCGTAATTATCCACTGCCAGGACGCTTTCAGCTGTTTCCATATCATTTGGAATGACATAGAGTAGGTATCGCCCTTGTCTGTGTATTGCGCACAGCAAGCTTTGCAGCGGGACTCATCCATTTGCATTTCGAAAGAGGCAGAGGCCTGACAGAGATTTTTTTGAGCTATTATGAAGCACTTATTAGTAGAAATTGAACCAATCCATCCCCCCCTCATCATTGCCTTCCTCATAATCATTATTTCTACAAATTCTCTGCACCTTCCAAAAATTCTAGGGCATGCTGTCTAAAAAGATCACTGCCACAGAAAGCATTATTCATTTGGGTTAATATAGCTCCAAATGCTAATGGTTCTTTCTTTAATATTTTCTGGCGATCATGGAAAGAATAGCCAGAGGGAAAATTGCTCTATATGTTGCTAAAATATATGCCTACATGTGCATATTGCATGTATATGTTGTGCATACCTAAAATATAAGAAATGATGTGTATGGGGCTGGTGTATACACAAAACACGATTATATGTGCATGTAGGCATGCATGTGCACCTATAAATATATGTGTGCACATACACTCGTGCATGTTTTACATGCATGCGTGGTGTATATTTCTGTACACATACATTGCATACGTGTGCATATGCATGTTCATATACATATATTAGTGTGTTTGAAATGATGTGCCGGCGAGTGAGGGGAGGTCTGCTGTTCATTATGTGTTCAAATATGCCTTCTAAAGAGAATTATATACTAAAATAAGCTCAATTTGGAAGCAGAGAAAATGTAGGGTTTGGAATGTTCCCAGCGACACTGCATTAAAACCCTTGCTTTTATCATTAGTCATTTTGGTGCTGTTTAAAAATACCTCTGTGTCAGCTGAAGGAGCAGATTCTCCACTTGTTCTGAGAACAGAGGTAGTGCAGCGAGCAGCTTTGAAATGTGTACCCTGCCTCGTTTCTACCATCTCCTTTGCTTCTCTACTTCCCATGGGTCCAGATGTCCTGCCTCCTGCACTTTCCCCAGTCTCCATCTCCTTCTTTCTAGGAACAAGGCCTTCCCCCAGCTGGTCCACTGGCCCAGTTCCAGCTGCCCCTCCTGGCTCCCTTCTGTCTTGCCCCATGTTGTTCTGGAAAGGTCTTGCCTGGCAGGGCTCCTCCCACTCTTGCGGCCCAGAGAACTTCACAAGGTCTAGAGATATCTCCCTTCAAAACAGTCTGGGAAGCCGGATGCAGCAGTGCATGCCTGTAATCCCAGTACTTTGGAGGCTGAGACAGGAGGATCTCAGGTTGGAGGCCAGCACACAGTAACTTAGCAAGACCACGCTTCAGAATAAAAAATAAAATAGGGTTGGGGGTGTGACTCAGAGGCAAAACCCCCTTCCCCCAGGTTCAATCCCCAGAACCATACAAAGATAGCCTGGGCCAGGGTCTACAGTTGGCGGCTCTCTTCCCATACCCTGGAGCAGGTTCACCTCTGCTTGGCACTGGCATATTCCCCCGTGTGGGGCAGCTCCCACCAGCCTCGCTGTGTGGGCTCTTGGCTCAGCTTCTACCCGGGACAGCCCCTGGGGAGTCTCAGGCCGACCCTCCTGGCCTTTTGCACCTGCAGCAGGGGATGGCACACAGGGCAGAGGGTGCTCTGCATGGCACCCTGGCATGGCCCTGCTGGTCCTTGGCAGGGCAAGAGTGACTTGCCAGTAGGGCGAATGTGCCCACTCCCCCTAGGACAGAAGTAGGTGGAGCAGGGACTTGTAAGAACATTCTTCACAATGCCCTGGGGAACAGCCCACGGAACATAGAGTTAAATTTGAGTATGATCATCATTACCCACTTTTATTTATTGCATGCCCACCAGTGGCCCTGGCACATTCTGGGTTTAATGTTTCAATAAGACCTTATTTGTACAGTTCCCACCAGGGTCCAAAATTTCAGTCCTTGTCCAAATCACCTTCTATGTGACGCTTTAGTGATTTCTAGACTGCTGGATTAAACCTTTCCTGCCTCTCATTTTCCTGCGTCTTTATATGTCTGCAGGTGCTCTGATTATCTTTTTATCTTCTCATAAAATGTTCAGAAGGTTCTGGTCTTTTCTCCCCTCTCACTTTTCTCTTTCCCTTTTGTTCTTTCCCTCCTCTCTGCTGGCAGGTTCAATTCAGTCTTTCTCCCACTCCAGGTAAACCTGGCTCATGGCGGAGGATTGATCCCCATCTTCTTCCTGCCTCTCTGCGTTGACCACGGGGGCTGGCTGGCTTGCGCTCTGCCAGGGTTCCTATCTGTGCTCCACTGAGTGTCTCAGGGCTGTGGCCAGCCTGGCTGTGGACAAGGCCACAGAAGCTGGGGGCCGGAGGTGGGAAGGGAAGGGAGGAGCCCCCCAGAGAAGCTACAGAGAGGAGGGCTTACTTGCGGGACTCGAGCTTGTGTCTAGGCTCTCTGATGCTGCGTGCAAAATTTCAAGTTGAATTTAAGCAAATTAGGCTTAACGTGAACCAATAACCATTTCTGAGTTCATTAAAGAGTTCACAGACACTGTTTTATGAACCTTTATTGTACGAGGGAACTCTGACTGCCTCTCTCCGAGTGGTCCGGAAATACGAACGCCTTTAATGGTACAACCCAAATGCACATATTTATTAGAGTGTAGAGGTAGACTGATGCTAGGATATGCTTTTAGACACAGCTTCTTTACTGCTTAGAAAAAGAAAAAAAAATCCTGCCATCAGAAAAGGAGGGTGTGAAGCTCCCCCACCACCCTTCAGCTCCTGTCTTTGGAAAACTTAGTCTAAATCAACCAAAGACAAGCGACTGCAAATTACGCTGAGCTGCAGCGAAGGGAGGTCGGCAGGGCCCCATTCCAAGGACCGTTTATCAAACACCAGAGACTGACATCCGCTGTCTTCAGATCTGATAGATCACAGGATATAAGCAAGCAGAACCGTGCCATCAAACAAACACCCCCCTCCATCACTTTTTGGAATGCAATGCAGAAGAGGAACCCCTCTCTGTCCTCGTTCTGTAATCTCCCTAAACTACAGCTGCCCTTGGGAGCGGTACACTCCAGCTTCAGAGGAAAAGAATTAGTGTTTCATTTTCCAAGATTGTCACACCCCACCTTAATGAGCACTTAAAAGAGATGAATGTGCCGGGAATGAAAAGATTTATTTGAGATATTTAAATAATCTCTCTCAGCTATAACTAAGCGGACATCCTCCGCTCTCGCGATGATATTTTTTTCTGTTATTTTTGATACTATCCAACTGAAGTTTGTCGCCTGCCCTTCCTTTGTGCAGAGCACACCTCGTGTGTTGGCGCTGACTGGGAAAGTGATCGGAAGAATTCTGATGGAAACGCCTGGACCCTTCCCCTCCCCCCCCCCGCCCATGGCAATCGGGCCAATTAAGATATTGCATTGCATTTCCCAATGTAAACAGCTAAATAAATATCTCTTTAATTTTTTTCAACAAAATAAATTAATAGTGCGACAGACCTTGCCTACTTAACAGCACACCGAGAATCCTTGCGAGAGTTATGGCGCCGTCCGTTACAATCAGCCATGAAGTACATTACAAAGGTAATGTGGGCTTAAGAAGGAACTCGCGCAGAATGTATATTTTCATTATCAAAAACGTTAAGCCATTTATCCTGAGGAGTCAGAATAATCATTAATGGCTGGGAATTTATGGTGCCAGATCTTAAACTAATGTGAATGATTCCAGGTGTTACTAATGGCTGCACTGAAATGTGCCCGTATCGGAGACTTCTACTAAATCTGAGGTAATAGTCGGATGCTTAATCTGGACAGATGAGCAGCAATTTAACTGACACACTGATTGGATTCTGCCGGCTTAAATGGCACCCATTGTGAAGGTGCTTGGTCGGACGGCGGCCCGAGGGCGACTTAGAAGTCATCCCGGCCCCAGCCAGGGTTTGCAAAGGTTGCCTGGACCTCCTTGCAAACAATGCCAATTCCCGGCGCATGCGTGCTCTTACATGACATACGTGCTAACAAAGTTTAAAACTTTCCTGAACGCTTTTAGCCCTTCTCTCCAAAATTTATAGAAAATCCTTTGCTTCCTATCTGAACAATTCGGGAGCTGGCATCATGTGGGAGGTGTCCAGCCTGGTGAATATATTTATTTATTCATTCATTCATTCATTCATTCATTCATTGTGGTACTGGGGATTGAACCCAGGGGCCTTCTACCTGTGGGCTACCTCCCCCAGCCCTATTTTACTTTTTATTTGGAAACAAGGCCTTGCTAAGTGGCTCAGGGCCTCACTAAGTTGCTGAGGCTGGTCTTGAAACTGTAATCTTCCTGTCTCAGTTTCCCAAGTACTGGGATTACAGGCATGCACCACCATGCCCAGCATTTATTTTATTTTTATTTAGTGTGTGTGTGTGTGTGTGTGTGTGTGTGTGTGTGTGTGTTACTGAGGATTGAACCCAGGGGCATTCTACCTCAGAGCTACACCCCAGCCCTATTTTTTATTTTGAAACAGGCTTTCACTAAGTTGCTGTGGGTCTCACTAAGTTGCCTGCCTCCGACCTGTGATCTCCCTGTGTCAGCCTCCCAAGTACTGGGCCCGGTGAATATTTTAACCAAGCCCACCTGGTGCTGGAGCAGCACAGTCCTTTGGACAGGCTTTGTCCGGGCAGCAAGGCCTCCCATCATCCCTGCCCCAGGCTGCATCTGTCCACGTCCTGTTGGATGTTTCCAGGGGTTGGCTTTGGCTGAGTCGAACTGAGAAGAGCCTTTTCTGGTTCTGAGTCCAAATCATGGGTGGGAACGGATCTCAGTGGTGCTGGGCCCCGGCTCTGCTGGCCAGCAGGACTCTGGCGAAGATGAACACCCCTCCAGCCTCTGCCCCTTGTGCTCATTAGAAGTGACCACTGGCTCCACAGGACCCACTCCCCTGGACACGGACATTCCTGACAGTTGTCAACATCCTTTGAAAGCACATAAAAATAAATTATCCATAGGTTTACCTGTCGGGAAGATAGATTCGGTGCATCCGGCTGTTGCAGGCATTTCAAATGACAGGGGCGCCTATCATGTTCCCGTAATAGGGTCAAACAGCTGGACGGGGATTTAAGTCTCAGCAAGGCCAGAGGGCCGAGCACTTGTAGGGAGGATGAACGGCGAGCGCGGAGGCAGCGGGGCCTGTTTATTACAGCGTTTTTCTGCTTCACTGCAGACCTGTAATGATCGCCGCCGAGCAGGATTGACGGTTGCCCTCTTGCGTCGCACGCTGGCTGGGAAGCGGGTGAAGGCAGCCGAGTGCGCCTGCTGACCCAGCGCCCTGCCCCATCAAGAGTTCAATTTACTTCCCCTGACGAGCAGCAGCGAGGCGGCATGGATTACCTTTGATTGGTCTGTGTAGGTTAGATAGAAATTGGTTTAATGAATATTTCCAAACGCCTTGTCTGGATGAGATATTTTAATTATGGGACTTGCGTCCCGTATGTGGAACGGGCCCCCTCCTCACAGCACCTTTTCTGGGTACCCAGGGTCTTCAGCTTCAGAGGAAAACAGGGAGACACAATGGGCAAGTTGACGAGGTACACCTGGGGGCTGAAGAGCAAAGATGGCCTCTGTAAGCACAGAGTGGGGAAGGTGGGCCTGGAAGCGGGCTGCTAGGCACTGAGGAAGTTCAGGCACCAATGCTAGGCCTGGGTGATGGGGTTGCTGGGCAGGCTCAGGGTGGCTTGTGTCTCCAGCCTGAAGAGTGTTTTGCTGAGGTCACATCGTGAGTCCTCGTGCCTTGCTCCCAAGGGGCCAGCACTAACTCGGGCACTCTGGGCAGGGCCTGTCCCCTAAGGATGTGCTGAAGGCCCCGCCCAGATGCTGGCTGTGGGGTGGGATGGCTGGCCTGGAGTTGGAGCCTTTGCTTCTTTGCTGCTCCCTGTCCCCTCTGGGGGCCGCAGAATGGTTTCCATGCCTGTCCTCCCTCATATGGTGCTTGGTTCTCCCTTGTGAAAATATAGAGTCCCCTCTTGTACCAGGAAGGGAGGAGCCATGGAAGACACGGGCCAGATGCTGCCCCGGTGGAGCTCACGGCCACGGCCACAGCCCGGAGGGCTGGGTGGATGCCCGGATGAAGGATCAGCAAGGCCCTCTGTACCGTGCTGGTCACTAGCACTTTCCTGTCTTTGTGCTGACACCTTGATACTTGTGGCCAGCCTCAGGTTCCTTCCTGGTAAATGGCTTCTCTGGGGCCACAAAGAAAAGCCATGAAGGGTGTCACCAAATCAGAAATGAAACGGAGTCCAAGCCCCAGGACCTGCTCCCGCGTAAACCCCAGGTGGGATGGAATTGAGGTCTCCGGTCAGAGTCACGCACAGGCCACGCTGCGCACCTCTCAGTGCCCTCTGTGGGTAGAAGCACCTCGGAGCACCCTGAAGTGCCAGTTCAGGGAGTCCAACACACTCGAAAGAAGGCAAAGATCCCCATCGAGCCCTCGCAGCACAGCCAGAAAGGGGGTTTCCATGCCGGATGGGGAACCACATCATTTGTATGGCAAAGAACTAGAGTCTTATTTTTAAGTAATGAAATAGGAAGTTCATTTCTAGCACTCATTACAAATGCTTGTTCCCCACTCTCCTGCGCTCTGCCATTGCTAATCGACCACCAACAGTGGCAGATTCAAATGGAAGGCTGTGAATCTGCCAGATACACGGCGCCCAAGGTTCTTCCACTGGGGGAAGAATATTCTAGGCTGGATCTTTCCAGCACAGATGCAATCATTGTCGAGAGCGCCTTTTTCCTCCTGGCATCATGCTAGAAGCAAGGCCCTTCCAACACTGCCATTGCTAAGCCCTCCGAGGCTCCACAGAAGCTGGATTCAGGCCCCTGCCCAAGGCGGCAAAAATCATGTCCCTGTGAAGGTGGAGATCCACAGTGGTGATCTTTGTTGGTTCCCAAAGGTGACAGATTACATGGCCACATCCATTGGTTCAGATTCTGTTTGAAATTATAACCCATGTTCTTCAACCAATATTAAATTAGACTTCCTAAATCTTTATATATTCTTGGTGAAAGTTTAAACTGACGGTAATATTTAGGAGAGTTCATGGCGATACTTTCAGAAATTACACATGCACACCCATGGCTCAATACGGCCCCGGGGCACTAGGGACACACTTCATGTGGGCTGTTTGGTAGAGCAAGGGGGAAGGTCACTGCACTGCATGATGCATAGGACATTTGCACAGATGGTGTTGCACGCTGTCTATGGGAGAAGTAGACAGATTCACAAGGAGCAAGATGGTGAACCTTTAAAATGTACCACTTGGTGAGGTAAGTAAAAAAATTGGGTGCAAACTACAATTCAATCCATTTATGTAAGTTAAAAGTATATCCCTGCATAAGACCGTGTGTAAGGAGGTATACCTATGAGACACGCACGGGAAAGGTACATAGGTATAGCCCTGTTGGGGTTGGGGCCAAGGCAGGAGAATAAATGGAAAGAGAAGACAAACACGTTTCCCATGAACTTCACAAACCTGATGGTTCAAGATGGTAGCTCCATGGACCCAGCCCTAGGGAATCATCTCCAACCCTTTCATTATTCAACAGCACAAGTAAAACTCTTTTATGTATAGAACCATTTATGCACCAGAAAGCACACACACAGACACACACCATTACGTGTTAATGTACACATTCACCCATTCTTCACACACACACACACACACACGTGTGCACGCACACACGCATATACACACATATATACTAATTCTTTTATATTATCCCTTATAAAATATAAAAACATGAAATAAGTTAAAACACGCCTCATTTATGTCAAAAGGACACAGACAGTATCTGAAAGAGTGCCCAATGGCCAAAGTTACAACATTAAAAAAAGAATTAGATCCTAATCAGAGCATGAAATAACTATCCAAGAGTCTATTCTGATACTGATATAAATACATGAGCTTCTCCCCAGGCCTGTGTCTTCCCATGGCTTCTCCTCTTTAAGGACACCCATCCCAGCAGACGAGGGCCCACCCTAAGGACCTCCTCTGAGCCCCATCACATTTGCAAAGCGCGTATCCACATGAGGCCTCATTCACAGGTCCTGGGGTTCAGGACTTCAGTGTATCTTTTGTGGGGTCCCAGTTCCACCCACGGCAGAGGGTGTAAGTGCCCTGCTTTCATCGGGGCTGCTGTGGAAGGATCAGAAACCATTACTGGCTCTCCTTGTTCAGGGCTCTTTTGGCCAGCCTTTCTCCATGAGGATCCAAACCCATATTTGGCGCAGGTAGGCAATTCTGCGCCCACTTCATCTCAAGTGGAGGCTATCTGGGGATAAAGAGAAACCCCCCCCTCTAGGTCAGCTGTGGGAAAATGGGGGGCTGGTGGCAATAGTTTGGTCAGAGTGTCCTCTGACTCTGCTCTGCTGGGTCCCACACCAGGACTGCTGGCTTCCTCCCCCGAGTGGCACTGGGTGTCTCAGCGCCCACTACATACCTACCTTGTCTTATCACAAAAATCCATGATAGCAAGGTCAGGAGGACTTTGAAAGAGAAACAAAGCTCCCATTCTCTGCCAAACTAAAACACCTGATTTCATGTTTCCATTTGTATTCTAGCTTTTTTTTCTAACCAGAAGAAACCCAAGAATTTTAATATACTATAATATAATTAGTTCCGATAGCCTCCCAAATTATTGTTTTAATGGCCAGGTAATGGTGTACTATGTTGATGCTATATCTTTTGCTATATCCTGGGATTCTCAGTTTAATGCCACCACGGCTAATGCCTCAGGAAATGACCATGTGCCCAACTAGGTTGAAAGAAAAAAAAAACTAAGAGAAACAGACAAGGTTGAAATCCCTAGGTCAAAGGATATTACAATTTTTTGACTTTAGATATTGCCATAGAATATTTCAGATGGCTTTGCCCAACTTATAATATCAAGTACCACAGGAACATAAATCATTTTACCACACTCTAACCAGCGTTAGATGCTATTTCTTTTACTTAATGTAAAAAAAACAAGCCCAAACCACCATGTTCAGCTTTTCCCTTATTTCTCAATTTAATACTTTCAAGTTGGACTATAATTTTCACCAAGAGGGAGGATGTCTTTTCTGGCCACTGTACATGTTTGTGGAATGAAAACATGACAGATATGAATTAACCTGAAGGTAGGATTTGACCACAAGCAGCTTATAGTGATCGTAGTGGATCTGATGAGCAAAAGCTGGGGCTGGACCCCTGGGGGTGGCCAGAGAGCAACCCCGGAGTGTCTATTGTGTACTTCCGGAGTCCAGGTCACAGAGTGAGCCCTTGGGGAGCCAAGTCTGAATCCAGGTGCCTCGATCATCCTGAACCTGCTTCTCTGACCACAGGAGTTGACCCTCGACCCGGGGAGCCAGAATGATCCCCATGACGACTCCCTGGTACCAGTCAGGGATCTCAGCAAACTGGTGACCCCCACGAGGTGCGGCCTCTCCTGTGGAGTCCCGGCTGGTGCTCACCCTCCACCGGGGTCCACTGGCGACTTGTGGTGAGCCTGAAATGGCCAGAGTTGCTTGAGCAACAGGTGACCAGGAGGAGAGGAGGTTTTCTCATTAGCTGGCCTGAGGTGCTGCTGCCCACAGTGAAGCTGTGTAATTGCTGTTTTTAATAGGGTTGATTTAGCAGCAACAATTTCGCAATTTTCTCTTTTCCCTCGGGCTGTCACCTGGGTCCCCGTGCACCTGGGAGAGAGGGCAGGCTGGGGCTGCTGGGGTCTGCCTAGCTGCCCCCAGGGGCCCGGCCAGCTTTGGGGCAGGGCCAAGACTCCTTAGCCCACCTGGGGACTCATTAGCCTCCAGCAGTAGCTGAGCCCTAGGCCCTTCGAGGCAAAGCTGGAGTAGGTCCTCCCTCATGTCACGGGGGTCCTGTGACAGCAATGCCTCTCTTCCGCAGCCACACCTGCGAGCACCGTCCCAGCTCCACCGAGGGAGGGTGAGGCCGGGGTTGGAGGCCCTAGGGAGTCCACTGCAAGAGGCACGCAGTCCATGTCACCTGCATCCTTTGAATGCAGCGGAAGGCAGGAAGCAATTGCAGTGGGCCTGGCTGCTCGGACATAAAAGACATCGTCCCATTCGAAATGCCACACAGCCTAGCATGTGTGAGGCCCTGGGTTCAATCCCAAGTACTACTACTACTACAAAAAAAAATAGGGTTAAAGTAGTGTTACTTGGAATGGAGGATTTGACCACACAGGACCCTGCAGGGAGGACTCTGTGGACTTTGCTTCTGGAATGTACCAGAGCTGGCAGATGGAGCCACCTTTCCTGTAGGGGGAGAGGCCAGAGCATGTCTCTATGGTTGCATATGTGGGTAAGTGGGCATGGCGCTTCCCCAGGTCAGATGAAGGCAGGGGCTTCCCCGTTCACCACGACACTCAGGCTCAGCAAGCACACCGCCTCTGGCTTCCTGCTCCTCTTCCTCCTGGAGGGTCACAGGGCCTGGCTTCCTGCTCCTCTTCCTCCTGGAGGGCCGCAGGGCCTGCAGATCTATTCTAGCCAAGCCCGCTCTCCTGGGCTTGGGTGCTCTTCCTGCAGCAAGACACAGCCCCCCAGGCACCTGTGCCAGATGTGACTGCAGCCAGGCCCTCTGGTGGTGTTCAGAAGCCGGGAACAGCCAGGCCTCCTCTCACACACCAGCCTCAGGCCTCTGGCCTTATCTGGGGAATGGGTGCGGCCGTTAGCATTTGGGCGCTGATGATTAGAGCACCTCTCCCTCCCCTCAGCCCCTCCACAACCTCAGACAGCCTTTGTGGCACTGGATGGATCCATGATGACATTTTTTATCTTAATCAAGTAGCAAGAGCTGGAGGCAGCCATCGACGCCCATGAGCGGCCGGCACCTTTGGAATCCCCTTTCAGGGAGGTGCCCGGTGAACTGGGCGCAGGATGCATTCACCTGGTATTTCCTGCCAACCTGCCCAGTTTTATATCACCCAGTGGGACAAAAAGAAGGGCCTGCTACTGCGGCACTGGCTATGGTGCAGGGGCGCTGAAGAGGGTGAGGAGAAGCTGCTGTGGGCACTCCCCGTTCTCTGGACTGCCCTCTCGTCTCTTCTGGATGTCAGTGTGTGGCTGCCGTGTCTCTCCAGCTGGACCCAGTCCCTCCGGGGGGCCGTGTACCTCCTTCTGGGCCGTGTCCCGGTGGCCACTGAGGAGGGCGCGGGGCCAGGGCTTCTGCTCTGGTCTCCAAGAGCAGCACCGCATCCCTTCCAACACAACACGGGCTCTGCACAGGCCGACCCTCCTTGGACGTTCCTCATTGAGTGCAAGACACTTGGACTTGGGGTGCAGGGCAGATGCAGAGGTGTCGTGTCCCCTCTTCCTAGCCCTGAATTCTTGAGCGTCCCTCTGTCGCTTTGGAAGGAAAACACTCCAGGAGACTGGAGGCCCCACCAGGATGTTGGAGCCGGGGACCCTGTCCACCCTCTGTCAGGGGACATGTCCCTCTGCCAAGGAGGGAAAAGAGTCTGTGTCTCTGCTGGAAGGTCACAAGCTTCAGGGTAGGTGGTCCCCACTGCAGTAAGTCAGTGTCTCCCCGCCCCCGGCTTCACGCTGCACACAGCTCACAGTACCCCAGGCCTGGCTGTGAGGAGGTGTAGCCCCAGCTTTTCATAGACCATGTCTGCCATTCCTGCAGCTTTCAAAAGGGCAAGCTGACTTTGATTCTGAACGTGCACTCCGCCTCCTCTGGGCCAGTGTTTCTGGCATGGGGCAGTTGGCATCGCTGTCTCTTCAGCCAGGGTCTCTTCTGCCCAGGTCAGAAACCAGCCACAGGAACAGAAGCGAGCCGCGGGTGATCAGGAGCCAGTCCCCGCAAGAGCCATGGGCTGAGCTTTCCACCAGAGCGCCTCTCTGGTGGCCCCGCTCCTTCCCTCCCTTTGCGTACTGCACTCTAATGCTTTGTGCCCTGTCACCTGGGCTCTGGAGAGGAAGACAGCACGGTGTCATCTGCTATTTAATGACATGGTACAGAGGACATGTCAACAGATAGGAGTCCAGGGACCTCGGAGGCGAAACCAGAGGTCCATCTGTGCCCTGTCCTGTGTGGCAGGACCTTGAGTGGCCCTGCTGGTGCCCACCACAGCCTGCCACCATCCCTGAAAGCCTGCATAGACCACCTGTAATTGAATCCAATTAGAAGGAGACCGTCTAACTTTAAACAAATGGCGACCCGACGGAGCGTTCTCCGGTGAGCCACAAATTTTATGCCTTGGCACTTTTGAATGTTGTCAGGCCGAGCACATACCCAACTTGGAGCCAAATACACTAATGCCGAGAATTAGTTTAAAAGCACATGAGAGACTGGGAAAAAGCAAACGGTTTTTAGGACTTAATAATTTAAAGGCCCACTTCAGGCTCACAAGGTTGGCGGAATACAAGCCAGCGCACCTCACTTTCAATCGCGCGGATTACCTTTTCATTTCATAATTAAAATATTCCAGGAGTTCTAATTTATAGGATATTAACTCCATTTTAGCAAACCTTACACCGTTTGCCCTTCCTCTGCCCACGTTTTAAAAAGTTTCTCCATGGAGACAGTCAATGTTTTTAATAAAAAGCTGATAATCCACTTTCTCCATACTTTAAAAGTAACTCCAGTTAAACCTTATGATCAGATTACTCGATGCGTTCCATGTGGACTTTTTCCCTTTCTTGCAGTCTGAGCCAGAGAAGTGAAAAAAACGTACAAAATATGGGGAAATGACATCATGCTGGCCTGTCTGCACAAACACCTCATAATATGTGTGTACCAAAAGAGGGCTCCAAGGTCCAAGGTCCTAATTAGAAATGTTCCTGTGCATGGGGAAAATGGAGCCGCGGCCTGGGGTTTGTTCAAACTCCACCCTACTGGAAAACCAACAGTTTCTGTATAAACCACACATGTTTTTTATGTCCTTCAGTCAGCAAACAGGAAAAGAAACTGTGGTACATCCATACCAGGGAATACCACTCAGCCATAAAAAAGGGATAGACTATTGACACTCAGTAGTTTGCTGTATCTCTACAGAACTATGTGCATGAAAAACACCATCAATTCCAATAAATTAAATCTTTATGATTCTATTTATATAAGAATCAATGGAATGATTCCATTTATAGAATATTCTTGAAATGATGGAATTATAGCCATGAAGGTCAAATTAGTGGTTGGCATCGGGTGGGAGGGTAGTTGTTTTATAAAGGGCAGTGTGGGGGACACTTGTGTAATGAAAATGTGTCATGATCTCAGTGGTGAACACAGGAAGCTGCACATGTGGTAAAATTGCAGAGAAATGAACACACTCACCCACAGATGACAAGAGTGAATGTGCAGAAATATGAATAAGATCAGTGGTTTGTATGGTTGTGCATGCCTGTAATTCCAGTACTTGGAAGGCTCGGACAGGAGGATCACAGGTTTGAGGCCAGCCTCAGCAACTTAATGAGACCCTCAGCAACCTAGGGAAATCCTTTTTCAAAATAACAAATAAAATAGGACCAGAGTGTAGCTCAGAAATAGAATGCCTCTGTGTTTAATTCCTAGTACCAATAAATAAATAAATAAATAAATAAATAAATAAATAAGTGTATTGGACAGGGTTCACTAGATTAACAGAATTCACAGAATGAGTATATTTGAAAAAGGGATTTATCAGATGGGCTTACAGTTTGAAGCAATGTAGTCCCAAGTTCTGACTGCACGTGGAGAGTCAGAGGAACCAGTAGCTGGTCGAGCGGTCTAAGAGCTGGAGTCTTACGATTGGAGCAACCACTAATTCAGTCCCAGTCCAAGATGTGAAGATCAGGAAGCTCTTCAGAGAAACGATGGTGAAGTTTCAGTTCGAAGGGCTGGAGGCCGACGATCTCAGACGAGAGCAGAAGATCAAGAAGCTCTTCAGAGAAATGGCGAAGTTCCAGTTCTATGAGCCGGAGGCCGATGATATCAGGCGAGAGCAGATGCGTTTTCTTCGGAAAGAGTCGCGCATTGCTCTACGCGGCTTCTCCCTCTTTTATCTAAATCCTGCACCTATCAGAATCCTGCTGCCTACATTCAGGGCAGGCTTTCTGTTTAATCTGCTGTTACACACCCAAAGTCACATGATCTTGGGTGTGTCATGATCAGGTCAAGTGGACAACCTAGATTGACTATCACAATAAGTAAATAAATAAATAAATGAATGAATGAATAAATAAATAAGATCAAATAAATTGAAAAATAAAAGATTGGTGGATTGATTCTAGGCCAGTCTTCTAGTTGTAATATCGCATACACAGGATGTGCTATTGTTTTTACAAGATCTTTCCACTGGGGGAAACTGAGTGAAGGGGACACGGGACCTCCCTGTACTATTTCCTTCAAGTGTATATGAATCTTTAGTTGTCTCACAACTTAAAACAACAATTCAAAGAAAACCCAAGCCGAGCTCCACTCCGAGTCCTCTACAATGCATGGCCTTTCTCTCGGGACATTATTATAACTTGTGGCTCTTTGGACTGTGCGCCTCTACTGCCTACCACTGCCGTCTACACCACTGGACAGTGAGTTGGTTCTGATCTGGACATTCACAGCCTGTTGGTGACCAAGGTGGGGTTCCCGCCGCTCCCGAGGGAGCGCTGAGCTGGGGAGGTGGAGGGGGGAGGGTTTTGGAAGGGCTGGCAGAAGGCCGGGGTGGAGGGTATGGAGAGTAGGGGGACAGAGGATGGCCTCCAGCCCAGGAAGTGCTGGGGTCGGTTTCCTTCAACAAAGAGCTGTGTGTCCTTGGTAGACAGGAACCACTCAGGGTTCTAGAGAACCAGGCCCACCTGGTGCTGCTTGGGGGTGCAGAGCATGTCCTTGAACGTCTCTGCTCAGAGCCTCGTTTTCCACATTTGAAAGTGAGAATAAAAATAAACTGAATCCAAGGGTAGTTAATGAGGCTCAGATGAGATGCCATACGTGGATGTCCTTAAAAGTCCCCATGAACTCGGCTATTTTTAGTCCCCTGAGGCCCCAGGGCAGAGCTAGAAGCAGAGGCGCAGCTGCCAAGGCCAGGGGCGAGGGCAGGGCCGTGAGCAGAGTTGTCCATCTAGTGGCCCTGCCCGGCCCTGGCAAAGCAGCGTCTCCCAGAGGGGTGGCACTGAGGGGGGCTGCCCTCCGCTGGGGTGCTGTGAGCATGGGGGCTCCTTCACCCTGGGGAGGATGGGAGCAGGTGAGCATGAACGCTCCCTGGGGAGCCAGGAGGAGGCAGACAAGTGAAGGTGCTGTGGGCCTGCACAGGGTCGTCGGATCCCAGGGTCCTCGGATGGTGCAGACAGCAGGGCAAGACGCCATGGCTGGAACCCCTGGTGTGCGTGCTGGTGGCTGCAGCCTGATGACAAGATGCAGGAGGCTGAGAAGAACTGGAGGGAGGGTGGAGAAGCTGGTGGACTGCTGCGTCTGCCATCCAGAGCCCAGCTAGGAACCAGCCCCTGAGGGCCCAGCCCAGCTCTGCAGCTCGCCTGTGGTCAGGAGGACCTGGCTTTCCTTGCAAGTCTCTCCATCCTCATTATTAGGATGAAGAGTGGCTAGCTGGTCATAGATGTTCCGCAGACCTTTCTTTGGGCCACAGGAGTGGGAAGGGATGGGGCCCCATGCCACACTTTAGAGTCTCTTTGGGTTCCTGTGTGTGTGAGAGAGAGCATCATTGTGTATGTGTAGAAGCACATCCATGCGTGCATGTGTATATAATGTGCATGTGTGTATAATGTGCATGTGTGTATAACGTGCACGTGTGTATAATGTGCACATGTATATAATGTGCATGTGTGTATAATGTGCGTGTGTGTATAATGTGCATGTGTGTGCAGTTATCCCTTGGTCTCCCTGCGGGATTGGTTTCAGAAACCCCCTCACATACCAAAAAGATACCAAACTTCACAAATGCTCAAGTCCCACATATAAACTCACTTAGTATTTGTCTAGAATCTATGCACATCCTCCCATGTATTTTAAATCATCACTAGATTTCTTATCATACCTAATGTAAATGTTATATAATAATTGCTATACAGTGTATAGGGAATGATAACAAGGAAAATAAGTCTAAATAGGTTCAATGCATACAAATTTTCCAAATATTTTGGGTCAGTGGTCAGTTGACCCTGTGCAGGGGCGACCCACCGATGAGGAAGCGACTGGATTTCATTGGTCTCGCTGCCCCTTTGCAACGTAAGACTTTGAGCAGAAGTACTGCATGGCCCATACAAGGCTGGAAATAAACAGGGTAAGTAGATAATATTTGAAGGGCATTTTGACTCTAATATCCTTTGGAGACTTTTTTTGAAGGTGAGGCCTAAGTTCTGAAGGTCAAATACTCTCCATAAACTACCAAACCCATCGCGCTTCTGACCAGCATCCACAAGTTGTGCCACCCAACGCTTCTCCCTCTATCTGCTTCCCTACCTCAGAAAATCTGTGTTTTACAATTCCACTATGGGTTCCCTGTCTGGGACATCTTAAATCAGAGAAGAAATTTGAAAAGATGTAAAATGAAGAAAATGAATAGCGAATGCGATTCATTTCTACATCTGTTTGCAAGCTTCAGAGCTGGCTGGGAACCTCCGCTTCTTGTTAACTGCCCACCCACAAGGAATGTTCTGCGATGACAAATGTAGCACATGTCGGCCCCGGGGCAGGGTGAAGGGAAGGTAGGAAGGCACATAGCCTGGCTCTCTCCTGCCTTCACCTCCCCTCGTCTCCACACACCCAGCGCTGTGCTGTGGCTGTCCCTCAGATGCATTTGTGTCAGCTATGTCCGTGTCTGCAGAGAGATGCCCTCTTTCTATAGAATAGCCCGCCGCCATGTCCCTGGGGGCTGGGCCGGTGTGGACAGTGCACGGAGGGAGCAGATTGGCATTAGCAATCTGCCAAGGAGGAGGCGAGGCCCGTTCTTTCCCAGGATCGGTGGCAGAGGACCTTGCCATATCAGGGAAGCATTCCCACCAGTCCTAGTAGATTCAAGATGGCAGAGTCAATGTTGAATTAATTGACCACGAGTCATGAGTTACTGCTGAAGTCTTCTCCTGTCTGTGGACCTTTTTTTTCCATTCGAAGTAGCCCTGCCTGCCCAGGGTGGGTACCAATGAATATTGGTATGCTGAATGAAAGGATAGATGCACAGGTGTGTGAAAACATATGCCTGCTTGACCCCGGGTCTATGGTTGGCTGAGACATGCACAGCAATGTACGTTGTTGATTTCACTAGGCTGCAATGATAGTCTAGTTTAGTGGCCAAGAGGATGGTGTTTGGGGTAGGTGCATCCCTCTACCCGTTGGGCTTTGGGCCGGCTTCTTAAGCTCTCCATGTCCCCTTCCCTGTAAGATCATGGTGAGAAGTACATGAATTGCTTCTAGAAAACACCATCCCTGGCCCCAGGAGATGCTCCGCTGACGGGAGGTCATCGTTCTTACTCTCACTTTGCCTATTTTCGAAGGTTGCCTCTCTTCTTCGATGAATGTCTTTCCCAGTGCAATGCAGGGTCAAGGATTTCGGTGTGTTTAGAAAAACTTGGAGCAACTGGTGACTAAAAGTCGGTCCTTTTGCAGATGGGGCCCAGCGATTATCTAGTGGTTTGTAATCATTGGTCACAGCCAATCCATACTCGGGGGCTGATGAGCATTTTGTCTTTCTTTACTGTAAGGCTTTCCTAGGTAATTCCACCCGTCATTAGAGAGGCAAACTTGGCCTTCCACCAAGAATCTCTGCCACAGCCACCTTCCCATCAGGAGACCACGAGGCTGCACTGCGGTCTCCTGGGGACCAACAAGAAGTCCCTTTGGGGGGTCAACTTAGGGTGAAGACTTGCCAAATGTGCGCTTGAGTGTTTGAGTGTGTGTGAGAGACAGGCAGACAGAGGATGAGAAATGGCCAATTCTTGGGTCTTCACAACAACCAGGCAAAGGAGGCAGTTTTGGTCTCTGGAAGCATGTTCTGTTGAATTTGGGAAACCTCCTCAATGTGTGCATACGAGGCTCCTTTTGGAGAAGAAGAGAGAGACTCAGGGCCCACCAGGGCTCACCAGGGAATGCTGCTGTCCCCAGGAATCCAGGGCTGCCTCACCTCAATACAGAACACTCTTTGCTCCTGATGCTTCGGTCTGTGTCTTTAAGAAAATAATTGCTGGATTGAAATTTGAGACTGTTATCTTAATAACCAATTACTCAAATAACTTTGAAATTGGCTTAAATTGGCTCGTCATGCTACATTTACCTGAATCTTTTTATGGGAAAGTTAGGAACAAGAAAAAAAAAATTCTTGGCAGTCTGATTTGTTTGGTATTGCTGAAGGGCCTTCTTTGCAATATGCACATGGTGCCGAATGCCCTCGGCCCACAGCCCGGCCTCCTGCCCTAGGACACAGCCAGGTCAGTCCTCTGTGAGCCCTGCTCGCCTGGCCCCCGGCCCCAGTGCTCTTGGGAGCCATTACCAAAATAAGACTGTTTTAACTGCATTAGAGTCGGTACAGACGTGTGTCGTGCTCATCAAATAAAATGTCCTCTTCTTCGCCAAAGATTCAAATCTCGTCGATAATTTTTTCTTTTTGGAAAATAGGAGACGAGGTTATGTAGCTTTAATTTTCCTCTCTTCCAACAGTTATAAAAGCTTAAAGGTGAGACCCACAATCTTTAAACTAAAGGAATTCACCATTTATTAGTGGTTTGAACAGGAGAGGGCTAGGAGTTGGAGCAGTGTATGTGGGTTTTATACATAGCTATAAACCTAGTAATAGAATATTACATCTTTTTCTCTAATATAGTCTTATATCCTCATTTTTCTCATCGTCTAAAGTAATGTGAGCTCTTCGTGCCTTCAGGATCATTCTGACATTTTTTTTTAAATTGTATTTTTGCACCGTTAGAAAATGTGTCTTTTGCAAACATTTGACTGACTTTTGCAAAGATCGAATTCACTTTATTTCAGAAACAAGAGTGGGGTGTTGAGGAGCTCATGAGTCTGCGAGGAGGCAAGGTGGCATGGAGAGACCGGCAGGAGGCAGACACAGACTGGCGAGCCGCCCACAGGACCGCCCGGCTTGCGGGCACCTCCTCCTCCTTTGCTGGCCACCCTGAGCCCCCAGCCTGGGTGAGGTGTCCTAAGCTGGCTCCATGGAGGCCACCTCTGCTAACCAGGGGCCATTGCATTCAAAAGAATGTTTCGCTCAGCACCCCTGCCATCCAGAGAGAGGCGGTGGTGATGGGTAGACTCGTTCCTATTTTAAGGCACTGGAGGAAACACAGGGAAAGGACAAAGATGATTCCCGGGTTGCATATTGATCTCCAACCATAATAGGACAAATGACTCTTTAAAGCTCCTGCGCTGTTCTCAGGTGGAAGGAGCTACCTGCACTGGGGGCAGCTGGGGACCAGGAAAGCACCTCGGCTGGGAGCCGGGGGCTGGGTCTGCACAGGGCACCTGGTGACCCTGTCTGTGCCATGAGGGGCGGGGAGGAGGATCTTCAAACTAGCTTCCCCACCAAGCATGGGGAGACTCTTGCTGGGAGGTGAGGAGAGCTGGGGGGAAGGCAGGGACCCCCAAACAGAAGTGTCTCACCCGTGGGATCCTGGAAAGGTATCTGGCGGCCTCGTGTCTCGATCTACCTGCAGAGCAAGGGAAGACCGCGTTTCCTGCCTCCTTTCCTGTGTTTGGGAGTATGAAATGAGAAAAAGTACGAAATGGACTTTGAAAATGGCAAAGTGCTCGATATGAATATGAAATATTGGAGCCTTCACGATGCACCAAGATTTCCAACCTCATAATTTACCTGGAGCTCCAGGAGGAAATCGCCTTGTCATAAAAACATCTTGGGATGGCAATCCATTATGCTTCTGCACTGGGAGAAAATGCAGAGAGGTTTCCAGAAGAACGGGATTATAAAACCGTAAAAGAATCTAAGTTCAAAAGCCCTTGAAAACTGCTGGACGGAGCCTTAATAATTCAAACAATTCAGCCAAAGTTTTTCTTTCTCATGTAATAAAACATGTGTTCTGGACAAACCAGATAATGTGTCGTAAAAAGCTCAGGTGGGATCCAGAAAACATGGGTCCTGAGCCTTCTCCCACTCAGGAAACCCCACTGGGATTCCAGGAGGCCGGGGCGGGGGTGCTGAGCCGTCTACGACACTCCTCGTCCTCCCTGACCTCCGGGTCTTCCCTGTGCCTCCCCTCCCTCTTCTCCCTCTTCTTTTCTCAAGCCATGATGTCACCGTTGTCCCCCGACCTCATCTTGCAGAGCCTTCCTCGCTCTGCAGCCCATTTCCGTACAGAGCCTGGGCTGCCAGTAGCCAATGGAGACCCATCTGTGGATGCCCATGACTGCCAGGGTCAAGACCGGGGAGGACAGAGTTCAGGCCTCTGGAGAAAAGGGGAGCAAGAGAGAAAAGCATTGGGAAACTATTTCTGGCTTTCTCTAGATGATTCTAATGATTTTGGCAATACCACAGTCTCTTACAGTTTGCAAGAGAGCACTTTTATTTTTTCTCCTGGAAACTTTTTAATATAAGAAACAGGCTTGTATTTCTATGGATAATCCAAAAGGAGAAACCTAAAACCGTGCCAGGAAGGACACCTCCAAAGGATTTAGGCAAATGTAGTTTTGAGTGTAAGTATGTTGTAATTTTCTTTCTCCACAGAAAGACAATGATATCGAACTCCACGCTAATATTTACTGAAGTATCAAAACTTGTATAGTTTCTGCATTGGATTCAGCTGGGGGAAGTTAATTAAGTAGCATAAAAGCCTACAACATCCTTTGTGGGAATTCCAAGTGGAAGTCGGTCCAAGAAGTAATATTTTTGTACATCAGGAGGAACTCAGTAAGAGACAACATACTGGGGTAAGGAAGATTCGATGGTTGGGAAAGAGACATAACTACATCTGGCTGCTTCAGAGATGAAGCCGGCCTCGCTGCTCCCGAAGCGGCAGACTAGGCCTTAGACCCCAGGGCCCGCCGTCACCCCTGGACCTGGAGTCCAGCAGGCTGTGGTGCCCTGGGCTGACCCAGCGATGACCCAAGAGAGGAGAAACTAGAGAGCTATACTGCACAGGCTGCCATGGGCAGCACAGCCTCATGCCCTGTGGCCCACAGACCCGCGGGTGGTCCTGGTAGTTACAAAATCATAGTTTTAAAAGAAAAAGAGAGATCTTACTGTTTCATTTGGGCCCACTTAACACCTGTGAGCTGCTAGAATAATTAGGACTTGATGGCAATCCCTAGACATTCTTCACGTTGCTCAGTGCCACGGGAGAGATTTTGTCTTGGTGACATTCGCTGTGGCCTGTTGGTTTTATCCCACAAATCCTTGTGCCGCCTGTGAGCGTTGACATGGCCACACTTGCACCTGTGTTGTGCCACTGTGTGCTCATCCAAAAGTTTTAAAAAGTGAGTCGAAGCCTCCCGTGTTCATTGAGGTCTAGGACTAGTGATGTGACGTCAACACTACAACGTGTAGACACAGCGTTAAGAAGCCATGGCGAAGAGCGCAAGCGCAGAAAGTGGATCCGTGGAGACTCCTGGGCGGTGATTCCAGCTGAACAATGCACTCATCACAGCTGTGCTGGAAACTTCTGGAAACTTCTCACAACTGCACACCCCTGACCCTGGACTTGATCCCCGCTTCATGGCCAGTTATGAAGCTCGCAAAGCAGGAGCACAGAGGAGGTCGTTGACACCAAGGTAGAGTGGTGACGTCACTGGCAAACTCCTCAAGTTTCACCAGACAAAGTTCAAGTTAAATAGGATCTAATAGTGTTTGAGTCATTTTTTCTGTTGTCACTGAGACCAAAATACCTGACACAAACAACATAGAGGAGAAAAGATTTATTTGGCTCACGATTTCAGAGGTACAGTCCAGAGTCTGCTGCCTCCAAGACAGACATCATGGTGGCGTGGCGTGGCCCAGGAAAACTGAGCTCAACTCAATGGTGGCAGAAGCAGAGAGAGAGACAGGAAGCAGCCAGAGACAGATACAGTCCCCAAGGCCACACCCCCAGTGACCTGCTTCCTCTAGCCACACCCCACCTGCCTAAATAACCACCTAGTAAATCCATCAAATTATTAATCCCTCAGTGAATTTATCCATTGATGAAATTAGAACCCTGGTTAAGTTATTTCACCTCTGAACATTTTTGTATTGCCAATACATGAGCTTTTTCAAGGGACATTCTATATCTAAAATATAACAAAGAGCAAGGAGTAAACACTTGATTAGTTTGGTTGTCAAAGAAGGAGAAGAAAACAAAACGACTCTTCAAAATCATACCCTCTAAGTTGAAAAACAAGAAAGAGATCCCTTCGCAATACTTTTTTGTTTGTTGGTACTGGGAATTGAACTCGGGTCTTCTACTTCTGGGCTATACCCCCAGCCCTATTTTATTTTTTATTTGGAAACAGGGTCTTGCTAAGTTGCTGAGAGCCTCACTAAGTTGCTGAGGCTGGCTTCGAACCTGCAATCCTCCTGTCTCAACCTCTCAAGTACTGGGATTACCGGCTTGCACCACCATGCCCGGCTATCCTTTCACGATTCTGTAGGAGCACCAGTATAACCAGCCACCAAGGTCACAGCAAAGGAAGTAGAAGATGCCATTGCACCATCGGTCCTTCAAGGGCATGGCCAGGTACTGCGAGATGTAGCAGATAGCCTGGGTTAGAGAAGCTTCTGGTGTATGTGCACCTGAGCTGCTACTCTGCTTGACAGGGATATGGTCCAATAGGCAAGAGAGGCACTCAGGGCCTTCAGTGACTTTAAACTATGTATGATGGCAAATTCATGCTATGACAGAGGAGATTTTTAATTTAGTTCCTAATTGTTTTGTGAACTGCGATGAGGTTGAAGAGTGTGTTTGGAGATTAGACTTGTGATCACATTGCGCCTGAGCCCAGGTGGCTGTCCCCGATGCCAACGCAGACCCCACCTCATTCTCAGAGGCTGAACGGAGGGCAGTGGATTCCCTGACCCGTAACTGAGGTCATGATCGTGGTCAGGATACCAGGCGTGCATCACCTTCTGAGTGTCAGCAGGGAAGGCAGACAACTTCTGAGAGGTGCAATGAGATTAAAATACACCTACTGGTCTTGATAACACCTGAAGAGACATTTGGGAAGCCAGGGGCTTCCTGGCAGGAGCTGAGGTCTTCCCCAAATGGCTCAGGCCCTTCATGGATACAGATGAAAGGTCGTGGCTCCAGAGGAATGTCTCAGCAAAATACCTGGTTTCTTGGATTGCATAAACCCACATTTTAGAGCTGTCCTGTGAGCATTAATGAGCAGAATTGCTTTCTTCAACAATCAAACTGTGGCCCAAACACATGAATCACATGAGAATTTTCTAATATGTGACGCACATAATTCTAATCACACATTGACAAAGGAAATTGATGACATCGTATCGGGAAGCCTCGAAACCTGCCTCCCAAGTACACAAAAGCGGTTTCAGAGCCAAGCACAACCACAGGATGGGGCGCGAGTCCATGCAAGGTCGCCTCCTGCATGGAAAGACGGTTCGGACTTCCAGCTGTTGAGTAAAATATTCACATGGGAAACAACTGGCCTAGCAACCGAGGTCCACATGAGAAGCCTTTGGGCCCATGAAAATTCAGGATCCACAATCACACAGCAAATGCTCAGACCCAAAAAGTCTGGTAAGCCCAATATATGGTGTACAATTAGAATTTTTTAACTTGGTAGTTTTTTGTTTGTTTGTTTGTTTTGCGGTACTAGGGATCGAACCCAGGGACATTCTACCTCTGAGCTATATCCCAGTCCTATTTTTTATTCTTTATTTTGAAACAGGGTGTCACTAAGCTGCAGAGGGCCTCACTAAGTAGCTGAGGCTGGCCTGGAACTTGTGATCCTCCAGTCTCAGCCTCCCAAGTAGTGGGATTGCAAGTGTGCGCCACCACACCCGGCTCTAAGTTGGTAGTTAAAAAAGCAAAGGTAAAAAATGCAGGGTCTCAAGGCAGAGCTCCCCAGGCTGCGCTGCCTCGAAGTGTCTTTGTAGATGATCGTACGCAATAGTATCACTCTCGCTCATCCAAAACAACTATTTTAACAGTTCGTTTGAAACGTGCAGTGTTCACACGAACACGTCAGCACAGAGATCTCTGGATGGAGGACGATGGAGACACGGGGCCGCGGCTGATGCCTCCTGTGATTCAGAGTTAAATCTAAGTGAATAATGGCAGGCTGTCTGGAGACACAGGAGTTTCTCGAAGCAGAAGAGATGCAGTGCAAAGGAAATGCTAATAATCATCTTTAAATAAAATACTAAATTAGCCCGGCAAAGCCAGGAGTGGGGGGGCAGTAACGGGGGAGACATGTCCTTCCCTGGGCCTCATCTAAGAATGAGAGGGTCACAGCTGGCTTGGAGAAAGAAGATCTCTTTGGAGCAAAGGGCTTGGACTGTATTCATATCATCTTGGAGTAATATTTGTCTGATGGTGGTTTCCAAGAAAGGAAGCTTTCTCAGAGCATCTCAGCAGGACACAGAGATCATACAGTGGAGGACTGACCGGCAGGACCGCTCAGGTGTCCAGGGATCAGAGCTCTCAGACCCGCGGAGAATGGAGCCACCAAGCCCAGAGCCAGGCAAGCGGAGCCCCTGTGCGCAGGGGCTTCCTGGCAGGAGCTGAGGTACAGGTGAAAGGCGGTGACCCCGCCCCGAGTGCATGTACCTCCTTCCAATTTCTAGCTGATGCTTCCCATCACCCCAAGATAATCAATGTTAATGAAAAAAAAAATCAAGCCGGGTGTGGTGGTGCATGTCTGTGATCCCAGTACTTGGGAAGCTGAGACAGGAGGATCCCATGTTCAAGGCCAGGTTCAGCAACTTAGTGAGATGCTCAGTAACTTGGCAAGACCCTGTTTCAAAATAAGAAATCAAAAAGGGCCGGGCGTGGTGGCAAACGCTTGTAATCCCAGTACTTTGGGAGGTGGAGACCGGAGGATCAGGGTTCGCGGCCAGCCTCAGCTCTCTCTCTCTCTCCCTGTCTCTCTCTCTCTCTCTCTACTTAGTGAGTCCCTCTGCAACTTCGTGAGACCCAGTTTCAAAATAAAGTATAAAAAATAGGGCCAGGGGTGTAGCGCCAGAGGTAGAACGCCCCTGGGTTCAATCCCCGGTACCGCGAAAAAAAAAAAAAAAGACTCAAAAAGGGCTGGGGGTGTGGCTCAGAGGAAGAATGCCCCTGGTTGTGATCCCCAGTCCAAAAATAAAAAATAATAATTCAATAAGCAGTTAAAGAACAGTAAGGAAGACTATCCTGGGCCATGACAGAGAGAAGAGAAACCCAGCAGTGGGGATGGGACTGGGGCAGAGACTGGGCTCAGGTCTGAGCACAGCAGGAGCAAACGGGAATTTATATCTGAGCAGCAGGGTGGGCGTCAGCGGGTGCGGAACTACTGGGACAGAGCTAAGGGGCCGCCTGGCTCATCAGACAAAGCAAGACCTGGGTGGCCAGACATCTCCCATCTCCGGAGGGCTGGAGGAGGAGCACAGTGATCAGACATTCAGGGCGATCCGATGGTGCGGGGATTCTTGCCAAACTAAGTTAGGGTTCTTGATAAAGCTGATTTTACAAGGCAGTGCTCAGATATGCCTAGGAGAAGGTTGAGGAACCAGATTAAGGTGGCCAAGCCAGACTTAAGCAGCCTGGCGATGTGGCCCTCAGCCCCGGCAGGCAGATGGGGGTGGAGACAGGTCTGGAGATCAGTGGAGGGCCTCACTAAGTAGCTGAGGCTGGTCTCGAACCTGCGATCCTCCAGTCTCAGCCTTCCAAGTAATGGGATTGCAAGCGTGCGCCACCACACCCGGCTCTAACTTGGTAGTTAAAAGGTAAGAAATGCAGGGACTCAAGGCAGAGCTCCCCAGGCTGAGCTTGCAAGCCTGTCCAAGGCAGAAGCTGAGCGATGGCGGAGTCAAAATGCACAGCCCAGGTTAACAAGGGGAGACAGATGGCCGTTGATTAATCAAGCCAGCAAAAATAGAGGAAAAGATAAGAGCAAACAGAAAATGCAGGGGGCAAATCTAAGGGACTCATGGGACATAATGGGTCCACAAAATTAATTCTCTCATTAAATATAAGAAAAGCCTCCGTGTGTCAGAGCCAGTTGGATGGAACTTCTTCTTCGACACCTTCTACGGGGGAGACCACCATGCCGGCACCTCCATGTTCTTTGCAGCACAGAACAAGATGTAGAAACAACGTATGCGTCTATCGATGGATGAATGAATAAAGAATAAGTGGTAAATATCCTCAATGGAATACTATTCAGCCTTCAAAAAGAAGGGAATCCTGCCCACATGGCAGGATTGTGACAACATGGATGGCCCTAGAGGACATTAAGGAAGATAGATGAGGCCCAGAAGGACAAATACTTCATTGCCCACTTTAGTGATGAATCTAAAATAGTTAAATTCATAAAATCAGAGAGTAGAATAGTAGTAACCAGAAGCTGGTGGGGTGGGGAGGGGGGCGGGGCATGAAGATGCTACACCAGATGAATAAGCCTGAGAGTTCTACTGCCCAGCACAGCGCCTATAGTTAACAATGTGATAGACTTAAATATTTGCCGCAGTGCCAGATCTACTGTTAAGTGCTCTTACCAGAAAAGAAAATTTAAAGAATTAAAAGTAAAAATAAAGGAGGCAGGCTGGATGTGGTGTCACTCACCTATAATCCTAGTACTTTGGAGGCTGAGACAGACGGAAGGACCATAGATTAACTTGGTGAGACCCTGTTTCAAAATAACAACAATAATAAATAAAAAGGGCTGGGGATGTAGCTTCGAGGTAGAATGCTCCTGAGTTCAATCCCCAGTACCAAAAGAAAAAATTAATAATAATAATAATAATAATAATAATAATAAATAAAGGAGGCAGGAAGAAATGTCATAGGCAGGTGTAGGGCTTCATGCATGTGTACTTATTTCCAGGCCCCTCAAGTCCTGTGCATTACATGGACAGTCTTTTGTATGTCAACCCTACCTCAGTACAGTGGTTTAAAAGATGGATAAAATAAAGCCATGGGGAAGCCACTAAAACACCAGGGCAGAGAGCCGAAGCAGAGTTCTGCAGTCCACAGAGCCGCCTCAGAGCCACGGACAGATATGCAGATGCTCAGGGCTGCGGGACGCAGATGGCTAAGAGATCGGAGAGGGCGAGAGTCTGGGGCTAAAGGGGCACATCGGCTCTGTGTTAATTTATAAGCCACGAACACAAGATTTGGTTACTGATTTAAAGAAAAAGAAGCGGAAAAAAAGAGGGGAGAGTCTGCAGTGGAGAAGCGCAGTTCTGTCCCCGTCAACTGAGCGGGGCTGATAATTAGGGGCTGGCTCGCCGTGAGGGAGATGCAGCTCCGGCTTGCTGTGGTCCTTGATCTTGGTCTTGGTTCAGTTTTGTCTCCTTTGTAGGCAACTTGGCTTCTGCTCTCCGGTCCTTAGCAGAGCCTCCTCCATGGCTGGAAGAGGCTTAATTGGCTCTTCCCAGTCCTGTTTGGCATCAGAGACGTCCGCGTTAAGTGTCACAACGTGATCTAAATGGTACCGATGCCCATGCCCACAGTAGATTAGCTCGATTAACCTTTTGGCTGGACTGGAGGAATTGCCACTTCTCGTCCCCCTGCAAAACAGGCAGCGATGTTCACTTTCAAATATACCAACTCGAGGCACCTGTGTTTAATTTTCATTGGGAGCGCTTTTTTTTTCGTCTCTGAGCTGCAAAACTTCCGTGCTCCCGGCCCCCACTATGTCAAAAATGCACAGTGGCAGATTGGCATATTGAGCTATTAATAATTTGCTATATGTGTTACAGATGTTGCATAAATGAACGGTGTTCTATCACTGTTTCTTGACATTGGGGCCCTTGGGGTGGCAGGCTAAGACCCAGATCTGTCTACAACCTGCCCGTTCTGGAAAGAAAGGGAGAAAAAAAGTGGCCCCTTAGAGCAGAATCACATTCCAGCTCACAGAGCCAATTTTTCAGATGTTCGTTCTTTCCTGTTCCTTGTTCCTCCACTCAGACCTCATCTGGCCGAGATGAAAAATGATGTGATACAATTTTTTATTCTACGCTTGACACTCTTATGCAAGGCAATGTGGTTCGTCGACTCCAAACTCCAAAAAGGTCAAGAAATGAGGAACTAAATTTTTTGGAAGCAGCCCAGGATAAACTTTTCAATTTAGACTGTGTATACCCGGGAAAAGAAAACTGCTAATTGTTCCTCCTTCTGCCGCTGTTAGGCTGCACGGGCACCCGGAGCATTTTTTCGTGAGCATGCACTTTTATATTAAAACATTGTCGAAACACCAGGTGAAATGTATATTAAGTGCCCGGCTGAAAATGGACAGTAGACTTACATTGTGACAGCAAACAGCTGTAGGATTTCTTCAACTTAATTCAAATAATGAAATCAATAGGTTATGCTACAGTTTCAAGTTTCCCCAAACAAATTTATATGAAAAATGATATTAATTTATCTGAGATTACTCCAGCCAAGAAATAGATTTTTCTCTGTCACTTCTGAAGGCTAGGGGGGGGGGGAATCTGAACTATTACAAAAAATGTAGCTTGGATACTTTAGGGATCTAATAAACAAAATGTGCCTTTTCGGTTTGGATTAATCACAATTGCTGTGTTTACCCATTCTGTGGCTGCGACGATTTTTGAAATGGTAATAAATTAGGTCTCCTTTTCATCCCCTAAGTTTGGGGAAGGGCCCTTTCCAAACATAATACATGTGTCGGCAGCCTGCCCAAGTTTTTTTTTTCTTTTTTCTCTTTTCTTTATTCATATACACTTTTTTTAAATGCCACACAGCAGTGAGACCTCGACTGAGTATTCCTGCGCGAGTAAAACCTGAAGGTTAGCGATCCAAGTTTAAGCCAAATGGTGCCAGATAAAATTCCAATTTAGACACGGTTCCAATTCACACTGCTTTCAGCCCGTAACCTTCCCCGAACAGTGCAGCCAAAAGATTTAATAGTGTCACCAGTAGGGCACGCATAAATAGCAACTTTTATTGGTCACTATTTTGGAAATGTCAGGAGGGCTACAATATGGTTCTGGTTTGTAGTCAGCATTCCCGGCGCACACCTAGCTGAATCCTGGAAAACTTTTTTTCTTTTGTTTTGTTTTATTTTTTGTTTTTTTTTTTTTTTCACTGTGACATATCCTGAGTTGACTTGAAAAAGTATTTTCACCCAGGGGACCTCTGATGTGGGCCTTGGCAACCTATTCCCAGCTGTGGTGACTAACCCGCACCCTCCTGCTGAGACTTTGACAGGCAGGATGTTCATTCCGGGTCCTGGTAGCTGCAGGACCCGCAAAGTCTTCTGTTCAGAGGCTCCTGGTCTGAGCAGAGAGATGAGATTTGTGCCTGAAATCATTGCTGGCTTCCATTCCCACAGCTGCCCCTCGACAGCTCACTCCATCACAGAGCCACCGTGGATGTGCCCCCAAGCCTTGGCGGCCTCTGGCACCTTCAAGGAGCCGCAATGGCTCCCAGCTGGCCGCAGCCTCTGCTCCTCTTGCTGGACTTGCCTCCTAGGGCTTAGGCTGACCTCTCTTCTCAGCCTGCTATGAGTGGCCAGCCCTCGGCTGTCGGACGCCAGGCTAGCTGGGAGAATGCAGACTGGAAAAGCCCTTCCCCTTCAATGCCTGGGCCCAAGCAATCCCCTAAAGACCACCTCAAATAGAAAACCCATCTAGAAGGAAAAGCCTTCCTGTTTAAGGGAACTTGAGAGGTTTTTCCTATTGCAAAGCCAGCCTGATTCCTCCTCTTTTTCATTTATTGGTGACTTGAACAAATGTTTTAAACCAAATTTAGAACAGCTGGCTTTCCAGAAACCGCTGGAACATAAAGAAAATGCCTCGTTCGGTGCCATACCCAAATAAACAGGCGTTTCAACCTGGAGCTCTGGAGAAGGCTGGCCTCTGGTGGCTCTGGGACCTGAAAAGCTGGCCCCTGTTCAAGGTGATGGCGTGGCCCTCGCCAGATTGAAATACCTCATGTGCGTGTCGCAAGGAGCAATTCAATTAATCGACGCCGTGCTCCAAGACCTGGACGGGTTTCCTATAATGTGCACACGGACCAACCAAGGCATAAAAATGCCACCCGCGGAAGGTCTGTGTCACACAGCAAGGTCCTCAGACAAGGGAAGACGCTTACCTTTTCTTTTCTGGAAGAAAAATAAAAAAGAAGAGAGAGGAAAAGAAAGAAAGAGAGAGAGAGAGAGAGAGAGAGAGAGAGAGAGAGAGAAAGAAAGAAAGAGAAAGAAAGAAAGAAAGAAAGAAAGAAAGAAAGAAAGAAAGAAAGAAAGAAAGAAAGAAGGGAAAAAACTTTACTTCCTATAAGGTGTAATTATGGGCTTTTTTTTTTAAATCTGTGCCTGGTAATCAATTCTCTTTCAGTCTTTCTGCCAAATGACACTTTCTTTCTTCCCCGTCACCTGAAACTATAATTTTAGTTTGTTTCCAGAATTAAAAACAAAGCAACGAAAGCCTCCCACACAGATCTGCAGGGCTCAGTTCTGGAGGTGAACCCCACGGGCCTGAAACACCCCCTCTTGGTGCTAGGGAGGGGGTGCCATTCATTGCTCCTGCTTTTTATTAAAATAAAAGGCCAGCTTGCAATCACAAGAGGGAAATATGATTTCTGATGGTATAATTCTGGTTCCTATTCCCCTAGCAGTACTTGCTTGTTAATATGCCAGATATCAGGGAGCAGAGATCACCGAAAACATGTTTATTAACGTATTAAACTCAGCGTAAGGACCCGGGGCCAACTCTCCCCTGGACAGCAGGACCGGGCTGCTAAATGAAGTCCACATGCCGCAGGCCAGGCGTACCCCCCTGAACCACCGAGCAAGAGGCGGGGAGCCCTGTGGAGGCATTTAAAACGCCCACTTAAAATCAATGCCAAAGTGTTAACTTACAGAGTCCTGCGAATTTATGGATTCAGTGGGGTCCAGAGTTCCTAGCTTAGGCGATCCACAGAGGGTGACACGGGCTGGAAGAGGGACCCAGTGTGTGTGTGTGTGTGTGTGTGTGTGTGTGTGTGTGTGACAGCCACAGGTGGAGATGTGCCCTGTGTCCCAGTGGTCAGAGCTCCAGAGTGAGAATCAGAACCTGCCCCCTGCCTGCTGGCTTTGACCTCAGAGGACTGAAATTGCCAGAATAAAAGGTGATTCCGCTGAGAACCGTGGTCCCCAGGGAAAGCATACGAGCAGACATCCCCGCGCCCGCATGCCTTTGCCTTGTAAAGAGTCCGCTGCTTAGTCATTGCAGCATCTCCAAGGAACAACCGTGCCTTGGCTCGCAGCTCTCGTCCCCGCAGGCGGCACGGATTCTAATTCCAAGCAAAGCAGACAGGCCATTTGGAAACAGAGCCATCTGCAAATGGGCACAGGCTACGCAGAGCGCGGGCGGATGGTTTGCCTTCCTGGCTCTTACCGCCTCCCTGAGGCTGGGGACCATGGGGCACCTCTCAAATCGTGCTTCTTCTCCAGGCTTAATCGTCTTCATGACCCTGAATGTCCTGGTCAGGAGGGGTCGCCGTGGGGGTCCTGTGGTCTCCATCCTGGGGGTTGTGCGAGAGGCTCTTCCCATACAACAGTCCACTAAAGGGTCTGCCAAAGGAACTTGGAAGAAATGCATTATTCCAGTCTCCAATTCCCCAAAGCTGACTCAGTGGGTCTGCTATGGGACTTGGGGCTGGAGATCAACAGAGATAGAGAAGAGGGAAGGGGGAGGGGAGAGAGAGAGGCTCCATTTCTTAAAAATGAAGGTGTCCGGCCAGCTTTGGGCAGGACTGCCCGGCCACTGCCACCCACAGCTGGCTATGTTCTGTGTTCTTTGCTGTCGAGCTGTCAATGTCCACCAGGCTGCTGGCTGCTTGGTGCGCTCGGGGGCTCTGCCCTTGCTCGGGTTCGGGGTCCTGGACGTGGGGTGGCTGAAGAACCCACTTGCTTCTTCCCGTGGAGTTGCTCCTCAGCGTCTGATGCTCAGGACGATGCTGTGTGCGCAGCATGGCCTGGGGCCTTGACCTGTGACCATGTCTAATCCTCAGCTAAGAAGCAGGAGGTCGATCTGTCACTGTTACTTGTTCGGACTCAGATGAGGCCAGAGAGCTTCTATAGGGCTGAATGATTGGCCTAAGGCCAGCAAGGCCTGCCTGCCAGCCGGCCTCCTCCACTACCTTCCCAGATGCCCTCCTCTCGCTCCAGCTGCAGGGTGCTTCTCGGCATGAGCCCACACCCTCCTACTGAAACACCCTTGGGGTGCCCTGGATTCTGTGGGTGTCTGTCTCCCCCAGACAAAGCCCGGGTCCAGCACCATTGCGGGTCTCCCATATCACTGCATGCTGAAGATGACAGGATTTAGGGACCTTGGGGGAGCTGCTGAAGTGTCACACTCTCTGCTAGATCTGCAAACTGCCTCAAGTCCAAGTTTCTCACAGGGACAGGTCAGTCCAAAGTCTTTCTCAGTATGGCTCTGCCAGGGAAGCTTGACCCCCTGCTGCTGCCACACAGTGGTACCACCCCAGGAGGCTGGGTGAGCTGCTTGCTCAAGAAAAGAAAATCACAGACCAATATCGTCGACAAACTTAGATGCAAAACGTCGAAACAAACTATGAGCAATGCGTATTCAAAACCTCATCAAGAAAATTATACACCATGACCAAGTCAGGTTCATCCCAGGGATGCAGGGCTGGTTCAACCTATGAAAAACCATTCATGTCACGGGGCTGATCTCACCTCTCCTTGGAAACCTGGAGCCTCGCCTCAAAGGGGGCCTTTCATGACCTAAGCCGATCAACACAGAGCTGCAGATGCCGGAAGATTGCAAGGACCCTCACTTTCAGTGTTCCAGCCAGAATAAACTTACATTCGTTCAATTACATTTGATGTTTTGAATGCCATTTCGTGAAATTTTGCCTCTCTGTCTTGAAAAGTTCCAACTCTATAACCAAGCATGTCTAAGTTTTGAAATAACTGGAAAGTAACAGCAAGGTCAGAGGACATACGACTCGAAGGCTGCTCACCTATAAACCACTGTAGAACAGGGGGTTGTGGAGATGTGTCTTCCAGTCAGGGTGCAGGGGTGGGTGTAGAATGTTCTAGATGCTCAGGTGGGACGGACTCTGAGGCAGAAACCTGCAAAGGCCTCTTGGAGAGAACTGGTTTCCCCTTTCTCCTAATCTGTTCGATCACCAAGAGGTCAAGATGTCATGGGTTTGGGTAAGGGACGTTAGCAAGATCTTAATAGAGAATGCTTCTCTCCTTGGTTCCAAAGTGGTAGATATAAAATAATGAAGTGAGTTTGGACAGAGGGACACGTACCAATCTCATGGAGGATTTGGCCAGGAAGGGACTCTACCAATCTTGGACCCCCAGGCGGAGTGAGGTTATGGCGGTCGTGAATGAGAGATCTGGCACAGGGAGTGGGTTTTTCTGGAAAGAGCAGTGGGGTCCTCTCTCAACTTCTTCCTGAAGGTGGGAGGGGTGCCCAGTGAGAGAGGCGCCCATGGGACCGTCAGACCCTGCAAATGAGGGCAGTGGACAGAGGTGGGGTCCTGCCAAGGAGACCCCAGGGCCACCGAGCTACTGGGCAGGGCTGGGGTGGGCTCTGTAGAGGGGAGTGTTGACTCTCTTCTACGTGGTCAAGACTGGGACCTTCCATGGGATGCAGAACTGTCGGATTGAGGAAGGAGTTTGGCCTGGGCCCAGAGTGTCCACCAGGAGCTCTATTCTGACATGCCCCAGGAATGTGCGTGGGGCGGGCTGCCAGGACGTCAGAGGCTCAGGAACAGTTGGCCCTGGAAAAGCACACTCACCCTTCTGACAGCACCCTGGGTCAGGAGCAGCTCCTGAGCGGAGTAGTCTTTCAAGGCATTAGGAGGGGCCCGGACAGTTCCATCCAAGCACCCTCCCCAGCATTTCAGAGACCAGGACTCAACAAGAGGCTCTGTGTGCGAGCAATTTATAGATGTGTGTGGTCTGTAAAAATGCATATGTATATGTATTGATGTCATATCATGATATATACATATATACATATATACCTTGATACACAGCCAATAGAGTAAGTGCATGCATGCATGTATGTGCATGTGTGCACTCACATGTATGCATGCGTATTATTTACAAATATGTATCACATCTGTCATATCAGGAAATATATTACATAAATTAATACATAGCCAATACAGTATGCAAATGTGTGCACATAAGTATGTATTTTATATATGCCATATATTGAACCATGCTATATACATCTTGATACATAACAGTATGTATACATGTGTACAATATGCATATACATGTGTATAGGTATGGCATTTATAAATACGTATCATATATCTATATCAATATATATGCAATATAGCATAGAAATGTGATTATGTGTGTGCGTGTCTGTGTATGTGCATATGTATGTGTGCACACACACACATACACACACACGCACGCACACACACACACACACACACACATTCAAGTTGCAGATGCAGATTGAGAGTATCTAGGCCTTCTAGAACCCATCTGTCTTCTTGCACCTGAATCACAGTTACTTATTTATTTCCATAAAAAATATAGTTCTCTAAGGACAACTGTGATCAGTCATAATGGGATTTATGCCATATGACATATGATTGATAGATAATAGGTTTTATTATATATATTTACATATATATACTCACACACATATACACACAAACATATATTTACATAGTTATCATTAATATATAATTAACATTAATAATATATAATTTATATACATATAATTCTCATTAAAATGCATGCACTAGAGGAATGAATTTTGAACTGAATTTCCAAGGAGAGGAGCTGACATTATGCCTGAGAAGGGGAATTAATATTCTTTAAATGAGAATAAAACGGCATATGTAAAACCGTAGGGATTAGACGGAATTTGCTAGGTTTGAAAAATAGCAAATATTTTCAATGTGAAAGCAATCCTTATTAATTATCAAGTTTGCATTTGGGAGTAAACCAAGATAAGCCAGGCCGGAAAATTATCGAGCTAAGAGTAAGTCATGACTGCTTTAAACTCTGGGCTGTGGGTACACAGCTCTGAATTTAGCTGCATATTCTGAATTTAGGAGAGATCCAAAGGACTCTGTGAAGATAACACAGAGAGGCTCTGTTACTGGTTGGAAACAGAGTGTCCCCAGCAAAACTCATATGTTGGCAACCATCAAGGTTCAGAGGTGGGGTGTGGCTAGAGGAGCTGGTCACTGGGGGCGTCACTTTGAGGACTATAGCTGTCCCTGGCCACTTCCTCCCTCCCTCTCTCTCTCTCTCTATCTCCCCTCCTCTCTTTCTCTCTCTCCTCTCTTCTGGAGGTCATGAATTAAGTGGCTTTTCTTTGCTATACCCAGCTGCCAAGACGTTTCTACCCTGGAGCTGGCCAACTGTGGACTTAGCCTCTGAAACCGAAAGCCCAAATAAATCTTTCCTCCTCTAAGTTGTTCTTGTCAGGGATTTAAGTCACAGCAAGGCAAAAGCTAATGAAAGCAGGCACCTATCCTTCGCTCAGCTTTGCCAATGGTAACAGCTTACATAATTTTAGTACAACATCCACGCCAGAAAATTAACATTAACAACTCAGATTTCACTAGTTTGACATGCGCTTGTATATATTTAGTAGTACATGATTTTAGCACATGTGCAAATTGGTGGACTGTCCCACACCACAAAGACTGCCTTCATGCTACTTCTATGTATTAAGTTCCATTTTTCTTCTTCCTATTGCAAACCCTTGGACCATTCTTTGTTCTCCATCTCTGCTATCTTGTTAGCTCAAAAATGTCACATACATAGATCAAACAGTATAGAAGCTGAAGCTGGCTCGTTGCACTCTGCAGAACGCCCTTGAGTTCTATCCAATTTGTGTGCATCTATAGTTTGCTCTTTTTTATTGGTTAGTAGCAATAACCCACTGTCTGAATACACAGCAGTGTGTGTAGCCAGTCACTCACCGAAGGACACTGTGTTGTTTTTAGCCTTTATAAACGGAGCTTCTATGAATATTCATATCCAGACATTTGTGTGGACATTGATTTTTATTTCTCTTAGATATAAAACCAGAAGTGTGACTATCAGGTAATAGGTTAAGTGCATGCTTGAGTTTTTAGAAAAATGTATCAAATTATTTTCCAGAGTGTGTGTTCATTGGTGTCCCCATCTCCAACAGTATCTAAGGGATCCAGTTTCCCACCCTCCTTGACAACATCTGGCACTGTCACGGGTTTTAAATATTAGCTCTTTCAGTAGGAGTGTAGTAATAGCTCACTGTGGATCTCATTTGCATTTCTCTAATGGGAGATGATATTGCACATATTTTAACGTGTTCATATATCCTTGATGGTGAAGAGTCTCTCTTTTGTCCATTTTCTAATTGAATTCTTTGTATTTTTTCTGTTGAGCTTTGAGGATTTTTTATAAAAGTTTTTTTTTGGTCAGATAGGTGGTTTATAAACATTCCCACCCAGTATGTATCTTGTTTATATTTATACTTTTAACCGGGTCATTTGCAGAGAAAATTTAAATTTTTTGATGAAGCCCAATGAATCAAAATTTTAATTTATCGGTCAAGTTTTTACTGCAGTGTCTAAGACTCCTTTCATTGTCCTTTGGCCTGAGAGAAGCAGTGTTTCTTGGGTTGGTTTTTGCTCTGTGTCTGCTGGGTTTTTCTTCTGGGTTACACACTTCTTCATTTAAGATGTACAGTAGGCGACAGGAGAACAAGGGGACCCACCACTGTTGTCTTAGGGTTGCAGGTGCCTAGCCAACTGCCTTCTTTCCACCACTCAGAGCCTCAGCTTATTTTGCATATAATACCTGTACTTTTAGCTGCTCATGGTGGGGGATGAGGGAGAGATTTGTCGATTCTATCTTCTTTGGAACCCAAAGTTGTTTTATAGTATTTTGATTCTGCTATTTGTCCACATAGTCTCTATTCTAGAAACACTTTGATAATAGTTTAGAATGCAAATATTTGAAATGGGAAAACATCAATCAACCTTGAGTTTTTTATAGTGGATATATTTCCTGGGGCAAATCTAATTTAAAAATTTAAAATAATGTGAGGTACGGTGGGACACACTTGTGACCCCAGTACTTAGGAGGCTAAGACAGGAGGAGCCCAGGTGTGACGCCAGCCTCAGTAACTTGGTGAGACTCTCAGTAACTTAGACTCTGTTTCAAAATGAAAAATAGAAATTAGGGCTGGTGTATAGCTTGGAAGTAGAATGCCCCTAGTTTCAATTCCTAGTACCAAAAAATATATATATATAGAAACATTTGAAATATTTAGCTGTTATATAGAAAGCTGGTCAAGGAATTGTTTTACTCAAATAAATTTACCCATATCATGCAGATCAGTTCTTTCTCAAGTAAATTTTATGGTCAATCTTTAATTTATAGATCAGTATTTTGTCCACATGTATATTAATTTTAGCCTCTGCCAATTAATACTTTCTGTTGTGGTCATTGGGTTTTTAGTTCCAATATTTTTAGATCATTTTTGCAGATTTTGATCTGCCAAGACTTTCTGAGTTTTCTTTTTTCTTTTTTTTTTTTTTTT